>RJWJ010001892.1:0-114575 GCA_004363605.1 Indri indri | reverse complement strand
TATTGATGGACACTTGGGTTGTTTCCACATCTTTGCAATTGTGAATTGTGATTCTTAAATTAGCAAAAAGGACGCTAATGTAGATGAGATCAGGTGTTTACATCTAGAGAATTTATGCCCCCAGAACCATGGACAGTCTCATTCCTAAGAATAATTGTCTCAGCAGCAAGTAAGCAGTGAGTGGCAGGGAAGCAAGGAGAAGTCACACAAAAGACAGATGGATTTAGAAAATATGAACTGAGAGGTGCTCTGTAACAAAATATGTTACATATACCCCCCTCCACACATACATACAGAGTTCTAGGGAAGTTTTTTTGAATTTTTTCCTTTTTTTTTTTTTTTTTAGATTTCTATTGCTCAGAATTGTCATTAAGATCAATAATTTCTAATACATGTTTTTCTGTGTGTGTGTCATGCATGACTGTGTGGCTGAGACAAATCATTGAACCACTGGATTTCTTCATCCACTCTACTAATGCTTCCCTGGATCTACCATGTGCAGTTGGAAAAATTGTTTTTGCTGGAGAAGAATCTCTTATTTGTTCAACATTCCTCAGAGCCATATCAGATCATTAGTAAGGATTTTCTCAATTAACTACTGAATCAGCAATTGGGGTATAAGAGATATCTACTGCACATAGAAGGATTATTGATTTTAATTCAGTCACATTGTATAATGACAGATATTAGTCACACAGTTTTTAACTGAATATTATGGCTCTCCTTACCAATTAAACATGACAAAAAGAGGAAAAGTTAAATGGTTTTCAAGTGGTCAAACTGCTAAGACAGTAATGAGATTGTACAGTGTGGCACGGCACTTAAGTACATGTGCTTTAAAACACAATTTTAAAATGACTTTAAATGTATATTTACACTAAGGTAAAACCCATCAGGCATGCAATACATGAGCACATGCATTTGCGGGACCATATAAAATTACAGTAATGGAATGGCAGCACCATATATAAATACATAGTTACAGCCAAACCCGATGCTTATGCAGAGCATCAGATATACCAGGTAACTTTTTCATTAATAAATTTTACATAGGAGGTTAATTAATTAAATATATAATGGAATAATGGTAAGGGTAGAGTACAGTAACCTAATGAATTCCTTTGTATTTAAATTTATTAAAAGGAGGACATAGAATTTATTTTTATCTGGATATGCACGTTAGTCTAACAGGATAGGTAAAGTCTCGTAAAAAATAGAAAAAGTCTTCAGCCCATCACCTTTCCCTCTTTTACTAGATGGCAACATTTTCTTTAGCATCCTTTCATGTTGACCAAAGCTACAGCTAGTTGTGTGATGAATGAGTTTTGGTGGTCTGGAGAAGACAGTACTATTTCTATAGGACGATGTTAAAATTTTCTATAAAAGTTTTCCTTTCCCATGACCAATTACATGTAGGCCTTGTTTAAATTAACAATTTCAAGCTTCATGCTAATTTATATGACTCATAGCAGCCTTTTCTCAAAGGGTAGCTTCTGTTTATATCTTTATCAAATGCTGCTGCATCTAATCTGTCTTTTTATGATTGCAAATCTGAAAAGTATTTTTTCTGTGCTAAGTAGTATGACTGCAAATCTAAAGCAGTATTTTTTGTGTCAAAGAAAAAATTGCACTGGACAAAGTTAAGCAGGTAAGGAAGACTTTATTCAGGTTGTTGCAAGAGGGGAGAGAGACCATACTGCAGTCTGAGCTCAACTCTGCTGAAACAAGGGGTAAGAGATTTTTAAGGAGTAGGAAATTTTTAAGTGCTAGAGTGAGAGGTAAACACAGGCCATCTGTGGTTGCTAATTGGCTTTACCCAAAGGAAAAGTAAACTTTCTTGATTCTTTGTGTGACATGAAGTAGTTTTACAGTTTGGAGCAAGATACCCATTGAAGTTAGGCTCCTGCGTTACCACAGAGACTAGGAGACATGAACTTTATTTTCCTTGATAATTAGGTACCAAAGGGATGGCTCCCAGGTCCTTGAGAAAGACAATGCTGGGTTGTGAAACTGGTAAGAGGCTTTTAGAAAGATTTATATCTCAAAGGGGACAGAGAAAGGATGGTGCAGACAGAGTCAGGAAGAAGCCTCTCTAAAGTTTAATCAAGGTGAAAGGAACTTTAAGGCCATCTTGATCACGAGTTGTACTGGGATTCAGTTCTGAAAACTGATGAGAACCTTATAATAATGGCAAATGGCTGGGATGCTTTTCAAAATCTAGTAGCCAACATATCCCACTGTTTAATCTTCCCAGAGTTTATTATGGTTGGATGATGGATGTACTCATTAGATGCACTTAAGAAGTCACCGTGAAACACATTAAGAAGACGTATCGTGTGTGGGTATGTGTAAGTCCTACCCCTCGTTGACTCCACCCCCCCATAAAAACGTGCAAGAAAAATGTAAAACTTTTTTCCATTGCAAGTGTTTTCATAATCTTTATTATGTTAATCTGCCACAAAATATACTGTATTTGTATGCCAAATCCTCATAGCCCATCATTTTCATGGTGGATTCCTATGATGTACAGTGAACCTATAAAACACCTTATTTCAGGATTTTGGTTAATTCTTTAAATTGTTACTGGAGCCTAATAGAGCCAACCTGGAATTTAAAGTGAGAAACATAAGGGGGAAATTGTGGGTACATTTTTATCTTTGTCAAAAAGACTTTTCTAACAATTAGAATGTTCCCAAGGTAGAAATGACTGATTTAGGAGGTAGAGAACTCCCTGTTTCTTGAGGTATTAGAACTGAAACTGAATATAAGATATAATCAAAAGAATCAATGTATTGGTTGAAAAAAACAGAACAATTCATCTCTAAGGCCCCTTCTTAAAGTATTTAGATTAGCCATCTGTCCAGCCCAAGTTTTTACTGATTTCCCATTCAATTATTATTCCTTGAATGCTAGTTATAATTCATTTGAATTTCTCATTTTTGTGGAACTAAATCTGTGAGAGAATATTAAATTAAGTATTATACTTTGATTTTTTTTTTGTCCTAAACTTATGGAAAACAGAAACAAAAGCTTTCTAAGGCTTTAATTGCAAAATTAACATACAGTTGAATAAAGTCATAATTCGTAGGTAATGTAAAACCATAGAAACTTTGAAGGCCCTTAGGTTCCTGAAGAAAATTTTCAGAACTGAAATTATCATTGGTTTATTTTTATATACAAAGTTTCCCCCAATAATTTGGCAGTGGTTAGTACTTTTTAAAATCTGTCAGAAGGTTTTGTATTGAGTTTTTAATATATTCTTTTGTTAAACATTTTTGGACAATTTGGCTGAATATAAAGCATAATAAAATATTCTGAAAAAGTTAAAAATACAGTCCATTGTCTGGGTACATTGTCTTTGTAATGAAAAGAACTCTGGCATTTCTAAACATTCATGTGAGCACAAACTTCATTTTCCCATACAATTATACTGCATGAAAAAGTCATTCCAAAGATAGTAAAGGAATGAGTCTTTTATTTTTCAAGAGTATAATTTGTATTTTTCCACCGATACCATTTTTGGCAGATAAAAATCATTTGGCATACTTTTATGATGCTTTGTATCATTTACTGTAGACATAGCCATTTCCCCTTGAGACGCTTTCTAAAGAGAACATTTGACAGCTACTTAAAAATGATTTAATCATGTTCTCAGCATTCATCTATTACCCATTTTATATTTTTACCTAACAAAGAAATGAATTGAAGATAAACTAACTTATAGGTCAAAAGAAACTCCAAGAGAAACAATTACTTTGGCACAAAAACTAATTTTCACTTCCTGAATTAATTGATTTGGGAATCACAAACTGGAACTGTAATTTTAAATCCTAAGAAATAATGCACTTGCATTACACAAAGCATCTTGTCCTGCAGTTTGTGGTTAATGAAATAAAATATTAGAAAGAATGTAGCTTTAGAAAATGTTTTAAATGTGCTATTGTGTTCCAGTTCTTTAAAACTTTTTTATCCATCAGCTTGAAGAGAACCTGATTGATTTTGAAAGTGTTACTCTGATAGAAAAAAAGCCACCTCAAAAAAGAAGAGATTGTCTAGGGAAAAACAAGTACCAAAGCACTAGCTGATTCTATATGCACAGAGTATTTGTACCATATATTAAGTTCTGGAAAAATTCCCATACAGCTCAAGTAAATATTTTCGGTGATTTATAGTACCAAACAAATATTTATTTCTACTACTTGTTTTATCAGATATTGTAACCTTGTGGCCCATAGGCTATATTTAATAAGTTTTGTTCAGTGTACATACTTTTTTCTTTGTTCTTTCTGCATTTCTAAATGAGCAAACATTTAAAAATTATGTTTATTTAAAAATCTAGATGTCTGGTATTTCTTGAGAAAAATCAAAACAGTCTTTACTGGACCTTTCCTCACATGGCATCCATATATCCATTTATTTATGCATCCATCCTTCCAGTCAATGTACAAAGGTTTATTGAAAACTAATTCTACGCCAGGCACTGCTGTAGGAATTGGGGATATAGAAGGTCCCTACACTCACAAAGCCCCCATATTGGTGGAGAGGGCATGCATTTTTCCAGTTCACCACAGATAGCATCTCTCTTTCTTTTTTTATATGTTTCTTGGCTTGAATTTTTAACTCCTAGTGTATACACTTGAAATGAAAAGATGACATGAAATAAACGATAAAGTGATTTTTTTAAAATTATTGTTTTGATTTTACTTTGAGGAATTTTTAAGATTAAAATCTTGATACCTTAAACTGTATGATTAAAATTATGATTCAAAAACTGGCAAAGATTGTAAATATGGATCATATTTTACTAAAATAATGTCATTGCTAGCTAGCTATAGTAACCTCTGCATTTTCCTCTCATTTATCCATTTATTTATTAAACACTTATAGAGTGTTAATAATATACTATAAAATGTACTAGGTTATTAAAGTACGTACATGATAAGACTTGACTCCTATTAATGCAAAATAGGCAAATTTAATACAATATGATACATTATAATGGAGTTTACATACAAAGTGTGTAGGAACTAGTAGCATGGGATGAGAAAGAATTCTTGACACAAAGATTAGAATAGGTTTTAAAGAAAGAAAGTTTACTTCCCAAAGGGAGGGAAGGGCATGGCATGAAAGAAAGAAAGGAGAAGTGCTGGCTCTCTGAGGGTAAGGGGTTCAGGGTTTTTACTGGGGGTAAAGGGAAAGGAAAAAAGAGTGGTTATTGCTGCAGCAGAAGTCAGCTGTGTAGTGGCTGCATGTATTTTTCCTTTTTTTTCCCTCTTCTCTGTGAGGCTGGCTTGTCAGTTTCCCCAGAATGTGTTCTGGTGGGATCTGGGGGAGCATCATGCTGCTTCTGTCTGCTCAGTTCTTTTCAAGTGCTGTAAAAACAAACTCTTAGAGAGACAATGAGTTAAGCCGCAGGTAGTTAATCAAACAAAGGAGCAGTTGTGCTGTGATCTTTCTCTCTTTTTCTATTAGATAGTTTATGTGTTAGTTTATTAGCACTGCTGTCCTTTCAATATTAAGAATATTAAGAAAAGAAAGCAAAATCTTTCTTGGGAGTCAAGAAAGGCGTCAACAAAGAGGACAAAAAAGAATAATAGTTGTTTTCTAGGAATATGAGACATAAGAAACAGTATGTATAAGCCATGGAAGCATAAAGTATTATAATGTGGATAACTGATCATCTAAAAATTTAATTTTAGTCAATGTTTCTGATTTGCTTCCCAACAGATCTTTCTCTGGATTTGCTAATACTGTATTTCTAAATGGATGGGCTGACGACCTCCACCGCCAATATCAACTTAGGTACTTGTTAAAGACAGATAATTTTTAGTTTCAGATGAGACCTACTGAATCAAAGAGCATTTGCATTTTTTGAAAGAACCCCCTATTATTTTTACAACATTGTGTTAATGTAATATATTTTCCCTCAGAATTAACAAGGAAATAAAAAGTGTTCATCTGCAAAAGTAGCAGAAATCTCAACTTATAATTTTTATTGTTAAATTACCCACAATTTATTCCTAATTTATCAAAAAGTTTGTGGCAAGATTTTAGGTCAGGTGTTTGGACCTCAGAATTTCCCACAGAAGTTGCTTTGTACATAGTGATCAATTAATAATGTATTGGACAAATATCTGTATCCTTCGATCAAGTACCAAAAAAAAAAAAAAAAAAATCTAACCTCCGTCTGTCATATTCCTTTAAGGGCAGTGATTTAGGGTTTTAACTTGTTTTGCACAAGCTCCCTTAAGTAGGATCCTAGATTGCCCTTATGTTCTGCTTTTCCACTTAAAACTTGAGGCGAATGGGATAGCAAGGTGGCTGAAGGTACACTGGAAAAAAATGGGTAAGATGGAATTATAGGGGATAAACAATGGAAGAAAAGGAAAATGTTTTTGAAGGAGTTAGATTAACTGAATAACTAGGGACAAATCGGGTAATAGCAGCGACTATCACATCTGTTTTAGTATTTGATGATTCAGAACTATTGGGATGGGAGAAATAGTGCTGTTGAGCTGTGCTGTCCAATTTGTTAGCCACCAGACACATGTGGCCATTTAAATTTGAATTAATTGAAATTAAATGCAATTAAAATTCATTTCCTCAGATAGATACTTATGACTCATGTTGAAACTTTAACAAAATCTCTTTTGTCTCTATTAAGAAATATGACTGGGTCTGTAGATTTCTTCTACCATGCCCTGGTGAGCAGAACCATGTCCTTTATGTAGGTGTTCGTGGATGGTAGTACCCGAGAAAATGTATTATAATATTAATCTGGAAGCGTCGGTCTTTTTATCCATGGCAATTTTACATGAATAAATTACTAAAAATACGTATTAATGAAAGGTTTCTATGCTCTGTTACAATCTCATTTTTAATTTTTTTAATTTAATTAATTTAATTTTATTTCATTATTTCATTTTATTGAGACAGAGTCTCACTCTGTCACCCTGGGTAGAGTGCAGTGGCATCATAATTGCTCACTGCAATCTCAAACTTCTGGGCTCAAGCGATCCTCCTGCCTCAGCCTTCCAAGTAGCTGAGACCACAGGCAGGCACCACCACCCCTGGCTAGTTTTTTCTATTTTTGGTAGATGTGGGATCTCTCTCTTGCTCAGGCTTGTTTCCACCTCCTGACCTCCAGCAATCCTCCTGTCTCAGCTTCCCAGAGTGCTAGGATTATGGGCATGAGCCAGTGCACCTGGCCGCAATCTCATTTTAATTCATCTAAAAAGATATCCTCTAACTTTGCGGTCCCCAACCCCTGGGCCACAGACCGGTACCGTTCCGTGGCTGTTAGGAACTGGGCCACACAGTAGGAGGTGAGTAGTGGGCGAAGCTTCATCTGTATTTATAGCCACTCCTCATCGCTCTCGCATCACCACCTGAGCTCCACCTCCTGTCAGGTCAGTGGCGGCATTAGATTCTAACAGGAGTGCAAACCCTACTGTAAACTGCACACGTGAGTGATCTAGGTTGTGTACTCCTTATGAGAATTTAATCCTTGATGATCTGAGGTAGAGCTGAGGCAGTGATGCTAGCTCTGGAAAGTGGCAGCAAATACAGATTATCATTAGCAGAGAGATTTGACTGCACAGACAGAGACCATAATGAATCAATTGCTTGCAGACTCATATCAAAACCCTATCAGTGAGTAACAACTGACAATTAAGCTGCATCTGGCAGCAGGCTTTATAGTGGCAAGTGAGCATCTTACTTCAATTGTAAAGCTGCATCTGGTGGCAGGCTTTAAGTGAGAATCCAGCACTTATTTTAGTCCGTGCATGGCCTGCCCATCGTTTTATTTACCACTTCTATCCGTGCCTCTTTCCCACACTGTGCTCTTGTCTCAGTCACAGTGTTGGTAAGACCACAAGCTAACCCTAGCAAAAAATGAGTAAAAATCAAATCTCCTCTGTGAGGAGATGAATGCAGTGCACACACTTCTCTTATACACAGAAGTGAGATGGCTTTCTAAAGGTAGATCACTGGCCAGAGTTTTTGAGTTACAAGAGCCTCGTCAGAAATTCCTATTAGAAAAACAGTCACCACTGGCAGCACATTTCAGTGACACAGAATGGGCCACAAAACTTGCTTACTGTGTGACATATTCAATCTCCATGAACTCACTTCAGGGGAGAACAGCAACTGTGTTCAAGTTGGCAGATAAAATGGCTACATTCAAAGCCAAACTGGAATTATGGGGGCGACTAGTGAACATTGGGATTTTTAACATGTTTCAAACATTAGCAGAGATTTTGAAAGAGACTGAACCAGGGCCTTCTTTCTCCAGCTGGTGCATGATTACCTACCTATCTCTGCTTTCAAAAGGGTTTAAGTGTTACTTCTCAAGCACAAAAGACCCCTGAACTGGAAGGGAATGGATTCACACCCATTTGTGAATAAGCCAGGTGTAAGGACTTTGTCCAGGCTAGAAGATGATCAATTGCTTGAGATCACAAATGACGGTGGCCTTAAAAGTATGTTTGAGACAACTTCAAATTTCCATATGTTCTAGATTAAAGTCAGGCAGGTGTATCCTGAGATTGCCAGAAACGTGCTGAAAAGTTGGCTTCCATTTCCTACATCCTATCTTTGTGAAGCAGGGTTTTCTGCAGTGACAGCAACTAAAACGAGATTGCGGAGTAGACTGGACGTAAGCAACACACTTCGGTTGTCGCTGTTTCCCATCCCCCTCAGATGGGACCATACAGTTGCAGGAAAACAAGCTCAGGGCTCCCACTGATTCTGAATTATGGTGAGTTGTGTAATTATTTCATTATATATTACAATGTAAAGTAATCGAAATAAAGTGCACAATAAATGTAATGCACTTGAATCATCATGAAACTATCCCACCACCCACCCTCCTTCCCGTAGAAAAATCGTCTTTCGTGAAACTGGTCCCTGGTGCCAAAAAGGACTGCTGCTCTGTTTGACATGGTGAAGTGAAACTTCTTATAGGGTTTTTATGTTAATTAAAAAAGATATTTTATTTGATATTTATAGTGATACTTGAAATTCATATTCATTCATTATTTTGCATCGTGAAAATGTGACCTTGTTACTATTTTTAATATTAAAATTTAAGATATTTGCTTTTATAGTTCTCCTTTAGCCATTACCACCTGTAATAGTACCTTTGAAGTTTACAATCTTAATTTTGCTTTAAAAATTTGTAAGTATTGTTTAAAATATTTATGCATTTAATTCAACAAGATTTGTTGAATATCAACTATGTGCCAAGCACTTTAATAGTAGTATAGTATCATAGTTACTAGTTTGGAGTACAAAAGCATTCAATTGTGAAATGACTATTACTCCAAGAGCACACACTATCTGCGAAGTGTTTAAGTGCTAGGTGTTTGTCATTCACTGCATAGTTTATCCCTCACAAAAATCTCATGAGGAAGATACTATTATTATACCTATTTGAGAAATGAGACAAATTTCCTTATTTCTTCCAGGATTATCTTTTCTCCTACTATTGAGTCAGAAAAATGAAACAATGTGTATGAAAACATCCAACAGTACCTATGTTACAGTAGAAACTCAAGTGTTGAAACTCAAAACATTCAGATAGTAGAATATAGTAGTTAAGAATGTGGGGTCAGGAATCAGACTGGTTTAAAAATTCACACCAGTGCCAAACCCAGAAAAAAAACATTATGAGAGAGTAAAAATGTAGGCCAAAATAGATGCAAACATTCTTAGCAAAATGTTAGCAAATAAAATCCAACAATGTATAAAAAGAATTGTACACCATGACCAAGTGAGAATTACCCAAGCATGCAAGACTTGTTCAATATTTGAAAATCAATTAGTATAATCCATCACATTAATAAGCTAAATTTAAAAAATCAGATGATTATATTAATAGATGTAGAAAAAATATTTGAAAAATGTCTAACTTCCATTTATGATAGAAACTCTCCAAAAACTATGAATATAGGTGAACGTCCTCAATTTGATAAAGAAGCTATAGGTCTTTACAAAAAACCTATAGCTAACATCATACTTAATGGTGACAAACTATATGGAAGTTTTCTCCCTAAGATTAGGAATAGGGCAAGGCTATCCTCTCTCTCTATTCTTATTCAACATTGTACTGGAAGTCTCACTTAATACAATAAAACAAAAAACAAAAACCAAAAGCCAAAAAAAGGAAATAAAAAGTATATAGATTGGCAAGGAGGAAATAGAATTATCTCTGTTCATAGATATCATCATTTATGTAGAAAATCCAAAAGAATTAGAAAAATGAGCCCTGGAACTAATTTAAAGTAAAGTTGCAGGATGCAAGGTTAATATAAAAAAGTCATTTGCATTCCTATATATCAGCAGTGAACAATTGCATTTGAAAAAAAATACAAAGCCATTTCTATGAATATTAAAAACACAACACCAAATGTGTTTTAAAAATGAAATGGTTAGATATAAATTTATCAAAATACATACAAGATCTATATGAGAAAAACTATAAAACTCAATGAAAGAAATAAAAGGCAATCTGAATAAATAGATATTCCATGTTCATGTATAGGAAGATACAACATTGTTAAGATGTTCTTCGTATCTTAATTTATGGATTCAATACAATCCCAATAAAAATCCCAGCAAATTATTTTGTGGATATTGACAAATGGATTTGAAAGTTGATAATGGAAATGCAAAAGAACCAGAACAGCCAAAACAATATTGAAGAAAATTAGAGGATTGATAATCCCTAACTTCAAGACCTACTGTAACACTAGAGTAAGTAATCCAGATGGTGTGGTATTGGTGAAATAGACACATAGGTCAATAGAACAGAATAGAGAACCCAGAAATAGACCGAGTTGACACAAATGAAGTCAACTGATATTTGACAAAGGAGCAAAGAAAATTTGATGGAGAAATGGTAGTCTTTTCAAAAAATGGTACTGGAACAACTGTACATTCACATGTAAAAAGAAAGAATCTAAACTTACATTTTTTTTTACATTTTTGACAAAAATTAACTAAAACGAATCATAGATCTAAATGTAAAACGCAAAATTCTAAAATGTCTAGAAGGCAACATAGAAGAAAATCTAGGTGATCTTGGGTTTGGTGATGACTTTTCAGATACAAATTAAAAACATGATTAAAGAAAAAATGATAAACTGGGCTTCATTAAAATTAAAAGCTTCAGCTCTGCAAAAGACATTGTTAAGAAAATGAAAATGCAAGCTACAGACTTGGAGAAAAATCTTTGCAAAACAAATATCCAATAAATGACTTATATCCAAAATATACAAGGAACCCTTAAAACTCAACCACAAGAAAACAACCCAATTAAAAAAACGGGAAAACTATGTGAACAGACAACTCAGCAAAGAAGATAAACAGATGGTAAGTAGGATGACATTATGCTCAATACCATACATCATCAGGGAATTGCAAATGAAAACATTAATAAGATACCACTATATACCTGCTAGAACGACCAACCCAATACTCTGCAACATCAAATGCTGAGGAGCATGTGGGGCAACAGGAACTCTCATTAATTGCTGTTGGGAATGTAAAATGCTACAGCCACTTTGAAAGACAGTCTGGCAGGTTGTTTTTAAAGCTAAACACAGCCTTACCATATGATCCAGCAATTGTCTTTGTTGTGAGTTGATGTGTCTCTCCCCAGAAAGATATGTTAAAGTCCTAAGTACCTTAGAATATGACCTTGTTTGGAAATAAGGTCTTTACAGAGGTTGTCTAGTTAAAATGAAGCCATTTGGGTTGTCCCTAATCCAACATGACTAATGCGCTTATAAAAATGAGATTTGTACACAGAGACCAACATGCACAGAGAGAAGGCAATGTGATGACATAGGGGAGAACTCTGTGAGAAGGTAAAGGTGGAAATTAGAGTGATGAGTCTACAATCCAAGGAACACCAAGAATTGCTAGCAATTAACCAGAAGCTAGGAGAGAAGCATGAAACAGATTCTCCCTCCCAGCCCTAAGAAGGAACCCACACTTTTGACAGCTTGATTTCAGACTCCTATCCTCCAGAACTGTGAAATATTACATTTCTATTACTTTAAGCTACCAAGTTTATGGTACTTTGTTATGACAGCCCTAGGAAACTAATACAGAGCCCCTGGATATTTACTAAAATGAGCTGAAAACTTATGTCCACACAAAATCCTTAATATGAATGTTTATAGCAGCTTGAATCATAATTGCCAAAACTTGGAAGCAAGAAAAATGCCCTTCAATTGGTGAATGGATAAACAAATGGTGACATGACAGAACCATGCAATGGAGTATTATTCAGTGATAAAAAAAAAAGAGCCATCAAGCCATGAAAGGCATGGGGTCACCATATATGCATAAGAAGCCACGCTAAAAAGGTTACATACTGTATGATTCCAACTATATTCTGAAAGAAGAAAAGCTATGGAGGCAGTAAATTGATCAGTGGTTGGCAGGGATTTGGCAGGAGGGATGAACAGGTGAAGCACAGGTGTTTTGTTGGGCACTGAAACTATTCTTTGTAATACTGTAATGGCAGATATGTGACATTATGCATTTGTCAAAACCCATGGGATTGTATAACACAAAGAGTAAATTCTAATGCAAAGTATGGGATTTTAGATAATTATCAATTGTAACAAATGTACTACACTAACACAAGATGTTAATAATAGGAGGAAACTATGTACAGGGGAGTGGGGTGGGGGATAAAAATGTTATATGGGCATTCTCTGTACTTTCTGCTCAATCTTTCTGTAAACTTTAAAGTGCTCTAAAATCTGATTTATTTTTTATTTTTAAAATTTTGTTTTTAATTGACACATACTTACACATCTTTATGGCATACAGTGTGATGTATATATTGTGTAATGATCAAATGAGGTAAGTTAAAAAATGGAATTCATTAACTGAAGTAAAATACACTCCAACATTTACTGGTTGTGTGTCCTTGGATGATTTAACTTTCATTTACCTTGGCTTTCCCTTCTGTAAAGAGGAACTAATAACAACAGTGGTCCCCAAACTTTTTGGCACCAGGGACCAATTTCATGGAAGACAATTTTTCTATGGATGGGGGATGGAGGTTGGGGTGGGGGGTGGGGGGTGGAGGCGGAGCCTGTGCCAGCCGGTTCCTAACAGGCCATGGACTGGACCTGTTACTCATCCATGGCCTGGGGGTTGGGTACTGCAGAACAATAGAACTACCCTATAGGGTGGTTGTCAGAATTAAATGCAATAATGTATGTAAACTACTTAGCACAGTGCCTCATACTTATTAGGTATACAAGTATGTTGCTAATTATTTAAAGAGAAAGAAGAATTTTATAGGTTAGATATTAGCATGTATTCTTAAAATGGAATTTTTTGAAATAGCTGGAAACTGGCCTATCAGGAATTTAATATATACTATAATATAGCGTTTAATTTCATTATATTTCACACTGGGCTTGTGACTGATAGAGAGTGTTAAAAAATAACCCTAAATTAGAGAATCTGCTAGTAATAATGTGTTTCCACAAACAAGGGTTAAAGGACCTTACGTTCTCCTTGATTTTATGTACCAGATGTGAACAATGTGTGAAATTTACCAAGCAGAGTTAATATGACAGACAACTATGGACACAACTTAAATGTGTCCTTCTCAGTGCTCTACTAAAACAATCCTGTTCAGACAAACAGAAGTTTAGAACCATATTAGTGCACATACAAGATCTTTAGGGACAATTAATAATGGCTATCTCTTCCTATTTTGTTAGAAATCTTGCCTTTACTAGCAGGTGATGTTGAAAATCAGCTTTATTTTGTCTAACTCAATTTTCAATCCCTGGCAAGATAAAGCGCATAGGCTGGTAGCAGTATTTGTAAATTAAAGATTGCTTTAATCTTCAGTGACAGAGATTTATGAAATATTATTTTAAATTTGTGCTTCATGTGGTAAAGCAAATTGAGTTTATTTTATAGACAAAAGCAATTTGAGGAAACTCATAGATTACTTTGGCCACTGAAGGGTATAAATTATCACTAACTAAATTTTGTCAGTACTGTATGTTGAGCTATTTAGATAAAACATGTTTTTGACATTTATTGCAAAATGATAACTTCTTCTAGACTCCTGCATTCTGTAGAGTATAAAATGAATCATTAAGGGAATTAGGAATCCTTCTCTTGACATGAATTGCATTATCCGAGGATGTGAAAATTTGAATGTATTTTTCTAAGTAAATTATTGTGAAAAGGTATCCAAACCTATTATGATGAATTTAAGGTATGCCAAAACATTACATAAGCCACATGCGTAATTTCCAGGCAAATTTACCTCCATTATTTTAGAATGTTTATGTATAGCCATTCCCACAGGGTGTAATCGCATGTAGAGTCAGGGTAAGTAAATCATTCTGATGATGGCTCTTGCTCTTATGAAGTAGAGCAGGTATTACAGAGCATGAGGTTTTTTAGTGGATACCCTGCCCCGCAGTGTGTTGGTGCTGCTGTTATTATTCCCCTCTAGAAACAGAAAAAAGGCATCCATTATGAACAAAGCTCTGCACTAGGAATAAAATATATATTTTAAGACTCCAAGGAACATAACATTTAATGGGCAAAAGAGGCTAATGTGTATATGTGTATAAACATTAAAACACAGACAACCAGCCACAAGGCTCAATAACTGGGGAGGTATGAAAGATGAATAATGGGTATTATCCTGGATAGGGCTGGAGCCCATTCTACTAAGTGAAGTATCACAAGAATGGAAAAACAAGCACCACATGTACTCACCATCAAATTGGCATTAACTGATCAACACTTAATGTGCACGTATAGTAGAAACGTTCATCAGGTGTCAGGCAGGTGGGAGGAGGGAGGAGGGGATGGGTATATTCACACCTAATGGGTGCATGCGCACCGTCTGAGGGATGGACACGCTTTAACCTCTGATGTAATCTTTAGGTTACATATATTATGTAACCTAAACATTTGTCATTTATACCCCCGTAATATGCTGAAATTAAAAAAAAGAAAAAAAAGAATGGGTGGAAGATTTTTAAAGCACTGTAACTGGATTCAGGGAAATTATTATTTGGTAGTATTTGCAATGAAATAAGTACAACACTCAAATTATATATGTGGTAAATGCCATTCAACAGCATGTCAATTTAATAATTGAAATATGAACTATATTGACTGCTACTAATTGGGAAAGAGATAATGGGCCTTTGATTAACAGTTCTTTTTTCTTCCCCAAAATATGTTTCTCTGGACAAACCTAACCTAAAACACTGCAACTGATATTTATGTTATTTACATTGAACTATAGTGGCCTGACATGCATAGCACATAGCCTTGCCTCCCAGATGACATAATTTAAGCAACCTGTCATGTCTCTGTGTCAAGATACCCCGGTAGATATGTCAGAAAAAAATAGATGCCATTAATTCAATGACTAAAGGCTTTTTTACTCTGATGACCTTTGTCCTCTCGCAGCAAATATTAGTTAATCTTATCTTTATTACTTATATATTTGGGCTTATTTCCTCCATTGTTTTTGTTATTTTTATGCTCTTTACTTGCTTTCATCTTCTTTCCTACCTTATGTTAGATTAGTGATTGGCATCAGGGACCAATTTCATGGAAGATAATTTTTCCATGGATGGGAGATGGGGGGCGGGGTGTAGAGGTGGGGTTTAGATTTTCCTAATCTAACTTTTTATTTCCTCTGCTGGTTTAGATGCAATAGATTGTATCTTCTGCTAGTTACCTTTACATTCCTTTAGCCCTGAGGCTTAAAAATAATATTTTCTCATAAAGTCTACATAAAATTCATCTGCAATTCATCACTATTCATCTCCCCAAGAAGATGAGAACTTAGGTATACTTAAACTTTTTCCAAACCATTACATTTTTCTTACTATTTATTTTAAAATATTAGTCTCACCTCTCTTTAATATAACATAATCAAGTGTTAAATGTGCCACCAAATTATATATTCATCAAAATTTTTTGCACACCATTCTTGGCTTCTAGGACCTCTCTTCTCCTGACTAAAGTTTATCCTTTTATAGGTCTTCGAGCAAAACTCTGTGATTCTTGAACTCTTTTAACCTTTGAGGATCTAGAAATGTCTTTATTTCATCCTTTTTCTTAAAAGCATCTTAGTTATTATAGATATGGAACTCTAGGTTGACATCCTTTTCCCTCAGCACTTTGAAAATGTTATCCCATTGTGTTCTGACAACTATTTTAGCTCATGTCATTCTAATAATTGTTCCTTTATGGGTAATCTGTCCTATCTTTTAGGTCATTTTAAAGTTGTTCTCTCTATCCCTGATAATACTGAAATTTTAGCATGGCATATTTCATTGCGTATTTATTATTGTTTGTCATTCTTAACTGTATGTTCACTTTCAGTCTGAGGAATCATTACTTTCATTTGTTCTGGAAATTTTCAGCCACCAGGTTTTCAAGTTTTGCTGCTCAACCATTTTCCTTGTTCTTTTTTTCTAAAAATTTTGTTAGATGAACTTTCTATCCCCCAATTTTTTTTTAACTACTGGTTCATATTTTTAATCATTTTATCTCTCCGACCTGAATTCAGGATGAATTTATCAGTATCATAATAATCATAGCTGGTGCCCATTAAATCAAATCTCTTTAACCAGCTCTGGGCACAATCCCCCACCTTCTGAATGCTTTACTTCTAACTACTCTGTCCTGTTGCTTTCAGAGACTAGTCCTTAAGCTCTAAATCAGGCTGAGAGTAGGACTTTGTATGAAATCTTTCTGTTATTTGGCTTTCTTCCCCTAGAATTTCAGTAGACCCAAATCTTGGTTTACAGTTTGCTTCTGGGAGAACCAAAATTAAGACAAGTACCATTTTCTGATTAATTCTCTTTATGACTACATCCACTGTAGATTATATTCCATCTATTGAGTTATTTTGTGGACACACACACGCAAATGTGTGCACACACATAGATTTTGGAATTTACAGTTGATTCTTTTTTGGCAGTTAGTAGAATTTATCTTACAAAACAAGAGATCCCAGATTTCAAGTGGCTCCAGGACATCTAATTCATTCACTTATAAACCCAGAAGCATTGGTGATGTTAAACAGAAATGTGAGCCTATTTCTAAGAAGACATCATTAGAGGAAGGCTATACTGCAGGTTTAACTGTCCAGGTAACCACACTAGGCCAAATCATGGACTCTCATCTGAGTTCATTTTTAAATATTTTTTTGCTCTTTTTTTTCCTTTTTTAATTTGAAAATATTAAAGGGATAAAAATGTTTTTGTTACATGTACAGCTTTTATGATGCTTAAGTCAGGTCTGTTAGTGTGCCTATCACCTGAATAGTGTTCATTGTACCTCTTAGGTAGGGTTTTACTGCTCCCCTTCCCTCCTCCCCTTCTTGATTTCCAATGACCTTTACTTCTCTTTGTGCCCATATGTGCCCATTGATTAGTTCCAACTTATTAGAGAGTACATATGGTGTTTGTTTTTCCATTCCTGAGATACTTCACTTAGAATAATGGTCTCCAGTTCCATCCATATTGCTGCAAAGACCTTAATTCATTTCTTTTTATGGCTGAGTAGTACTCCGTGGTATATGTGTGTGTGTGTGTGTGTGTGTATACACACACACACACACACACACACATATATATCTCATATTTTGTTAATCTGCTCATGAATTGATGGACACTTAGGTTGATTCCACATCTTTGCAATTGTGAATTGTGCTGCAATAAACATTTGAGTACAGGTGTCTTTTTGATAAAATGACTTCTTTTCCTTTGGGTAGATACCCAATAGTGGGATTGCTGGGTCGAATGGTAAGTCTATTTTTTATTTCTTTGAGGAATCTCATACTGTTTTCCATAGAGGTTGTACTAGTTTGCAGTCCCTCCAACAGCGTGTAAGCATTCCTTTCTGCATCCACACCAACATCTATTGTGTTTTTTACTTTTTAATAAAAGCCATTCCGACAGGGGTAAGGTGATATCTCATTGTGGTTTTAATTTGAATTTCCCTGATGATTAGTGATGTTGATCATTTCTTCATATGGTTTCTGGCTTTGTCTATCTTCTTTTGAAAAACTTCTGTTCATGTCTTTGCCCACTTTTTAATGTGGTTGTTTGCTCCTTTCTTACTGATTTGAGTTTTTTGTAAATTCTGGATATTAGCCCTTTATTGGATGTATAGTTTGCAGATATTTTCTCCCAATCTGTTGGTTATCTCTTTGCTCTGTTGATTATTTCTTTTGCTGTGCAGAAGCTTTTTAATTTAATTAAGTCCTATTTATTTTTATTATTGTCGTAATTGCCTATGGGGTCATAGTCATAAATTCTTTGAGTAGGCTGATGTCTAGAAGAATTTTTCCTATACTTTATTCTAAAATTTTGGTGGTTTCATGCCTTACATTGAAGTCTTTTATCCATCATGAATTAATTTTTATAAATGCTGGGAGATAAGGGTCCTGCTTCATTCTTCTGCATGTGGCTATCCAATTTTGTCAGCACCATTTATTGAATAGGCCTTCTTTTACTCAGTGTATATTGTTGTCTGCTTTGTCAAAGATAAGTTGGTTGTAGGTAGATGGTTTTATATCTGGGTTCTCTGTCCTGTTCTATTGGTCTATGTCTCTATTTTTGTACCAATACCATACCAATTTGGTCACTATAGCCTTGTAGTATAGTTTGAAGTCTGATAATGTGATACCTCCAGATTCGTTCTTCTTGCTTAAGATTGTTTTGGCTATTTGGACTCTTTTTTGATTCCAGATGAAGCATATAATTATTTTTTTGTAGATATGTGAAATATGATGTTGGTATTTGATGGGGATTGCATAATTTTTGTAAATTTTATTTTAAAAAATTTTACAGTAAAATTTACTCTTTTCATGTAAAGTTCTCTGAATTTTAACACATATCTAGATTTGTGTAGTGAACACCACAACCAGGATTTAAAACCTACTGTCATATGTCTCTTTACCCTCCTTATTCATTGCAGTTATCATATTTTATATCTGCATACAATGAAAAGCCCATTGGACAATGTTATAATATATTTTTGTACCCAGTTGTTAAATATACTATAAAGAACCCACTAGGAGAAGAATAGTCTATTTACTTACCCAGATGGAAACCCTCCTTTATTCTTCTTCAGTATTGTATTAGACATTTTAGATTCTTTGCTTTCCTGCATAAATTTTAAACCAGCTTGTCAGTATTTATACAGTGGCCTACTAGGATTTTTGTTGAAATTGAGTTAAATCTACAAATCTAGTTGGGAAAAATGTGTATCTTAACAATATTGAGTCTTCTGATGCATGAGCACAGAATAATTCTCCATTTATTTAGATCTTTCATGATTTATTTTGTTGGTGTTTTTTAGTGTCTATACAGATCCAGTACATATTTTATTAAATTTATACCAAAGTACTTCAGTTTTTGGATGCTGTTGAAAATGACATTGCCTTTTAAATTTAAAATTCCAATTTTCCAGTGCTAGTATAAAGTAAAGCAATTGACTTCTGTACATTGACCTTGTGTCCTGTGACTTTGCTATTTTTGTTTATTACTTTCAGGGTTTTGTTGTAGATTCTTTGGGATTTTCTTTTTTTTTTCTTTTTATGCACAATAAATGCTTATTTTATTCAGGATTTTCTACATACAGTTATACCATCTTTGAATAAAGATGGTTTTTTTACTTCATTTCCATACTATATACCTTTTCTTTCTTTTTATTGTCTTATTGAACAAACTAGGACTAGTTATCCTCCAGCAATTTGTCAACATTATCAGTATTTGGCTCTAGGAGCTTTTGTTCCAGGTAAGTAGATCTAGGCTTTGTCTCTTTGGGTGCACATGTCTCTTCATATTTTGGGTTTTCAGTTTGTCTTGTGATGTCAGTCCTCTGATTGGTCCCAAAAAAGTCATTAATTTTTTGTTCGTTCAGATTTTTCATGTTGTTAAGGATGGAAGTGATGACTTCTAATCTCTTTATGTGTCAGAGCTGAACCTGGAAGTCTTTTCATCATTGTTTTAAATATTTAATCTAAGAAACTTCTATGGGAATTTTTTTTGAGACATGGTATCTCTTACTCAGGCTAAAGTACAGTGTTGTAGCTCACTTCAACCTCAAATTCCTGGGCTGAAGCAATCCTCCTGCCTCAGCCTCCTGAGTAGCTGAGACTACAGGTGCATGCTACCATCCCCAGCCAATTTTTCTATTTTTTGTAGAGACAGGGTAGTCTTGAACTCCTGGCCTCAACTGATTCTCCTGGTTCAGCCTTCCAAAGTACTAGGATTACAGGCATGAGCCACTATGCCCAGCTCCTTCTATGGGAATTTAAATACATTTCAATCATCACACAATTTTCTAACATTTCATATATCAGTGAAAGACAAAGAGGAATTATTAAGATTAAAGGATAATCACACCTTAAATTACTGTGATAAGAGATGGAATTAACCCAAATAATGTTAATGCAGAAAAAGAAGTATTCATCACAGGACAATAAGGCAAAAAATATACTACAATTTTCTATCATGCATGCAAAAAAAGCATTTCTCAAATTCACAAGAATTCGAAGATGTCATTATTCAGATAGGCTGATCAGAAATTATGTGTAGACATATAGTAATAACATTCATCGGGTGTCAAGCAGATGGGAGGGTGGAGGAGGGGATGGGTATATACACACCTAATAGGTGCAGTGTGCACCGTCTGGGGGATGGACATGCTTGAAGCTCTGACTCGGGTGGGGCAAGGGCAATATACATAACCTAAACATTTGTACCCCTGCAATATGCTGAAATTAAAAAAAAAGAAATTGTGTGTAGACATTACAAATGTTGCACAAGTTATCATCATGAAAACAATCTCAAGTTTCTTATTAAATTTGAATTTAAGATTTTCTTTGAAAATATTGTATAAATTCAAAAGTTAATGTGCCCATTAATTATTTATAATTATTTTTGTTATAATTATATAAAAAACACATAATTGTTTTACACCAAGTTCCTACTACCTATTCCAAAATCCATCCCAATTTGACCAGTATGTAGTATAGGTATTATCATTTTCTTAGTGTACTATGAAGCAAAATTGTTTGTGAAAGACTGCTGTAGGATAAAGTATCAGGGGAAGAAAACTGTGGTCATCATTTATTGTAGTATGTTAGACAAACTCCAAAGTTCATGACCTATGGCATTCTGAAAAGTGTCTTTCCGACAGAGAGATCAACATCAAGAAATACCCGTTTTTAAGAGGTCAATAAAGCAGCTTAACAGTCTCGAAACCGAGAACATAGCGTTTTTTTTTTTAACGTTTTTATTTTTTCTATGCTGCTTTATTTTATTTTATTATTTTTAATTGACACAATTGTACATATTTATGGGATACAGTGTGATATTTCAATACATACACAGGGTGTATCGATCAAATGAGGGTAATTAGCACACCCATCACCTCAAACATTTATCATGTCTTTGTGTTGGGAACATTCGAAATGTGCTTTTTTGGCTATTTGAAAATATGCAATAAATTGTTGTTAATTGTATTCGTCCTATAGTCCAGAGAACACAAGAACTGATTCCTAGTATATAGCTATATTTTTGTGTTTATTAATCAACCTTTTGCTATCACTCTTCCCCTACCCTTTCCCATCTCTAGTAACCACCATTATACTCTACTCCATGAGATCAACCTTTTTAGCTTCTGTATATGCAAACTAAATCTTTCTGAAACAGTCATTGCACTTGAAAATATTTTTACAACAGATTATGGCCACTATTTTCTCTTTGACAACCACAGTTTGAGTAGTATCTATTTTTCTTCTCAGTGCTAGGATAGGTAATGTAAATATTTATAAAAGACATAGTTACACATGGAACACAGATTTGTGCAAATAGATATAGGAGTATTCTATATTTTCATCACATTTTTAGGAGTTAAATATATTTTTTTAACTTCAAAATATTAAGGGATACAAAAGGTTTTGTTGCACGGATTCGCTCTATAATGCTGAAGTCAGGGCTTTCAGTGCGCCCACCATCAGGACCCACCAGGTATTCATTGTACCCACCAGGTAAGTTTTTATCCCCAACCCCACTCCTATTCTTCCCCCTTCTTAGTTTCTAATGTCCTTTATGTCTTTTTGTGCCCATATGCACCCATCATTTAGCTCCCACTTATTAGTGAGAACATATGGTTATTTGTTTTTCCATTCCTGAGATATTTCACTTAAGATAATGGTCTCCAGTTCCATCTAAGTTTCTGTGAATGACATTATTTCATTCTTTTTATGGCTGCATAGTACTCCATAGTGTGTGTGTGTATACACACACACACACACACACACACACACACACATATATATATATACACACACATACCATATTTTCTTTATCCACTCATGTATTGATGGGCGCTTAGGCTGATTCCTTATCTTTGCAATTGTGAATTGTGCTGCAATAAACATCTGAGTGCAGGTGTCTTTTTGATAAAATGATATCTTTTCCTTTGTGTAGATAGCCAGTAGTGGGATTGCTGGGTCAAATTGTGGGTCTACATTTAGGTCTTTGAGGAATTTCCATACTATTTTATTCAGAGGTTGTACTAAGAGATAAAGGTATGCTTATACACTGCAAATTCATACAACCTCTATGTTTTTGTTTTTTCAAAATCTCTGATAAGAAAATTATGGAAATTATTTATGCTCCTAAGGAGACACTCGTCTTTGTTTTCATAGGTTGTAAGTCTCCCTTCCGACTCTTTCATTTTGGTGGGTGGGCAGTGAGGTCTAGGAAGGAAAGCAAGGCTTCTGGGTGAAATCAGCAGTGTTGACATCATGAGATTTTGGGTAATCTTACTACTATTTCCTGGGTCAGGAGATCCTTTTTTCCATAGAAAGCTAGGTGTCTCCTCCTCACTTCTTAGGTGGACCATAAACATGTCAAGTGGCATAGGGCTGTGTTCCCTCCATAAGCAGGTCCAGCTCTGCAGCAATGAGAAATCAGGGGATCCTTGTGTTCTGGTTTTTAGTTGTCAGTGAATCTTATGATAGCTAACCCTGTGTGTTTTTCACAGTGTGTGTTATTGTGTATCTTGTCCCTTTTCTGGACCTTGACAACATGAGGTTAACCAAGAAAATTCTATTGGAAGGTCCAATTTCTTACTTCCCTCATTTCACTTAGATTCCTAATGTAGTAAAGTGAAGAACTCAGTGAATGAGTTTCTCCCACATTTTAAAATTTTTGTTACTCTGATGATTAGTTCCTCATTGAAATAAATACTGTCATATTTAGAATCCTAGAAAGCCTCAGTGATAAATTGGGGAATACAAGAGATGACAGATATTCCAATGTGAGGCATTTAAATTTGGAATGTTCCCTGATAGAAGCAGCCTTGATGATCAGTTGTTCTTCATAGATTGGGCATGATTAATAATTCAACTACATTCCTACTGAAAAATAGAATACTTGACTGACAGCCTGAAGAAAGGGCTCTCTCATAAGGGCCTTATTTTAAGTTCACTCAAAGCCTTCACTATATTCTCACCTGTATCTATGGTGTGTTTTTACTTGGAAAGGGCATAGATTTAGGAGCCTCTACAACCACACCTTTGAATGACTGACTTTTTTCTCTTCATCATTGATCAACACATCTACAAATGTTCCAGTTTTCTATTATATTAATAGCATGCTTTGGACCATTTGAATACGATGTAGCAAATCTCTGCATTTTGTTAGGAGTGTTGAATGACATATGTCTCTCCAATTTGACATCTGAGACTATATATTCCTGATTAGTAAGTTGGATACTAGTATCAATTTATATAGTCTATACTTACCTTCTAAAACAGGTTCTCCAAGTTTTCACTAATTGGAGGCTATTCTTCTTATCAGGTGATCTTATGTTGAATTACATAAAAGAACATAGCCTAAGAAGGTTTTAATGAAATAATTCTTTTATTGCTGCAAAATTTCTTTGAAAAATCTACTGCAAAACTCTGCAATAAAACCAAGTAAAACCAGGGGGGGAAAATGACCAATAACACCTTCTGATGTGCATAAAACTCTTGAAAACACTGAGAACATTCATTTCACCACAAAATGAAGACCAGAATTTTATGGTTTTGGATGGGCTTTTATCTGTCATAAAAAGTCATGTAGAAGGTGGGTTCATCTTACTATAGCAGCTTTGACTGGACAGAATTGGCCAAAAGTGAATAAAGAAAGCTAATGGAATGTGGATGAAAGAGCCCTTAACTTTTTTGCCTATCTCACTGAGGCTTCTGTCATGTTCCAAAAGAATCCTTGGCCTCATCCCTTGGCATCCATCCTCTTTGGTGCCCAGAAGGAGGCTGTGATTCCTCCTCAGTGGAGGAGCCTCTAACAGTTTACCTGCAGTCATCTAGTCCAAAAGAGTACAAGGCAGGCAATAGACCAACTTTCTATGTCAGTATCTATCTATCTATCTATCTATCTATCTATCTATCTATCTATCTATGTATCTATCTATCTTTAATAACTGAAGGACTTGAAACAAGATTTGCATACTCACTTTGAAATGAGCTCAAGACATGGGGTACTTAAAATTCATTTAGTTCAAAAAAGTCAGGTTCATTAAAATATGAGGGCAAGTGGTCAGCAGTAGGTCTTCTATATGTTTTGAAAGCCTCTGTTCTTTTCCGTGTTAATGAGAGTGTGAGCTTTAAAAACAACAGCAGGAAAACAAGTCTAAATGGTTAGAAACAAAGATTAGAATCTCACAAATGCTTTGGTTGACACCGTGATATTTCTAATTATTCTATTTATTGTGGTATATATTAGCCAATTTATTTGAGTGGGCTTATTAGTAACAGGCTCATGCACAATCACATTGAGTGTATGAAGTTGTTGCACAGATCATCTGCATGGAGCAAATGCTGCAGGAGGTTCTCACGCATTGCTTTCTAGCTTTAACTGGAATTTTATATTAAAAGTTCCCTATGAAAGAAATATTTAGTCTCAACTGGACAGACAAAAGAAAACCAAACCAATGCAGTTTTTATCCTTAGTGTCGACTCAACTCAAAAATTCCGTAAATATTGATACAGAAATTAAAAATAATCTTTAGGATACAGAATTTGATATTGCTATGATGTATGGATATTCTTTATTATAAAGGAAGTAATGCAAAAGTGGACATAGATGGATTTTAAAATAAATGATATTAAGAATATTGGTTCCCGGGGAATTCAAAGTAAATTCTCACATCAGACCATACATTTAAATAATATCCAGCTATATTAAAAAGCTAAATGTAAAATTTTAAATCATAAAATAATAGAAAAAATTTTTAGGCATAAACTGATAGGTTTGACAATATAAATTTAAAAATTTCTATACAATACAAAAATAATATTAAACAAATGTAATAAATTAAGAAATATCTTAAATACATAGTTATTAATAATATCAAATAAGGTCATTATAAATGAATAAAAAATAACCAAAAGATTTAAACTGACTAATTACAAAAGAAATGAAAATGGCCAAGAAAGTGAAAATTATTAAATCTCATTTATAGTCAAAGAAATAATGAAATATTGTGACTTTTTTTACTCATATTGGTAAACATTGGAAATGTGCATATACAATATTGCATTTTACTTTCTTCACATTAACAGCAAACATTTGTATGTGCTTAATATTTGCTAGGAACTATTCTAAGCATTTTGCATATGTTCACCCAATTTAATTCTCTTAATAAACCTATGAGCTTGGTATCATTATTATCCTCTATTTATAGATATGAAAACTGAGGCACTAAGAGATTATATGTTTCCCAAGGTCACAAAGCTAGCAGGTGGTGAAGTGGGTACCAGAATTTGGGCAGGCAGTCTTTAGCCTTTTAGCTCACAGCCACTTTACCACCTTTTTTCTCAACTCTTAGCAAAGATGAGGTGAGATAGGTACCACATGTGCTCACCAAAGGATATTTTGATATACTGTGTCTGAAAAATAGTTTGTATACAGACACATACACACATCAAAGTTTCAAAGAATTTTAACTATATAGCATAAAACCCCTAAATATTAAGTACTAAAAATCAGGTCACAAAATCTTACCTACAACCTGATATATACATGAAATTTTTAGCCATGGATAACATGGGCAAATAAGTTTCTAGGTGATTTTTTAAAGCATACTTTTCTATGTTTTAAAAATTTCCTAATATGACTCGTATAACCTTTTTAGTACAAAATCTCTGTAAAACCCTATTTAAATGTTAAAATAAAAAATAGTAACACAGGGCCTTCTTAAACTTTTAGAGGGGTTAGAGGCAAAAGACTCTCTAACTATAGGGGGAGGAGGTTATCTCTTTAATAGTTACCCTTTGCTTATTTGCTCATTTAGGGGTAGGCTGAAAAATAACAGAGAGCCTTAAGCCCATGTCTGTCACATTTGACTCAATAATTCAACAAATACCAATTGTGAGCATTCTGTATGTGCCAGGCATTCTTCTAGGGATACAGCAGAGAACAAAAGTATTCTGTGTCTCTTCTTGCAGTATTTTCATTTCAGCAGGGAGAGACAAACAATAAACAGAGAGATATATAACAAAGGAGAATAAAACAGATAACCAGAGATTGATGGGCAATGCTATTTTCTGTAGCATAGTTGTAAAAAGACATCTATTTTATGTGATATCTATGCAAAGACAAAAGCAATTAAGAGAAGAAATCTAGGGAAGAGCAATCCACACAGAGGGAAGAGTGAACATGGATCCCTGGGGTGGGAGTATGCTTGATTTGCTGGGAACAGCGAGGGGGCCATATGGCACAGTGAAGTTGGAAGGGGAACAGGGAGGAGGTTAGAGACAAGTACAGTCTAGGTCATTATGAGAACTTCGTATTACTACCAAAATGAGTGTAGGCTTTGACCAGGGAAGTGACGTGATCTGACTCAATTTCAAAAACACATTCTGCTTGTTGGATGGAAAGGAGATTCTAGAAGGCAAGGGTGGAAGCAGGGCAACCAGGCAGACTATTGCAGTGGTTTCACATGTGACATAATAGGAACTTGAACTAGGCTCATAGCAGTGGAGAGGGTGAGAAACAATCAGACTTGGGGTAGATTGTGAAGGTAGACCTAAATAGGATTTGCTGATGGCTTGGATGTTAGGTATAGGAGGCACAAAGATGTCAAAAATGACTCTAGAGTAGAGAAAAAGAACGAAGCTAATTTCAGCTACATGATACAACACCTCTTCTGGCTCTTCCACATCAGAATCCTACCCCTTTAAGTCCTGTCTGAGGCCACATGGGGAAGTGCCCCACTTTTATGATTTCCCTAGCAGCCTGAGTTATCCTTTGACCAAACTGTATGCCTCTTACAGAGTGATATTTTCCGACTGTCATTTCTACCTCCATGACCTGGTACACTGTAGTAAGTAAGCAACATGATATTTTTTGAATGAATATGTTATTTGCTTACATGAGTGATTAATTAAATGAATAAATAATTATCAGGTTTGTGTATAATTCATTATGGCATCTCACTTTCTTCTCTAGGGTAGACTCAAATTAATAAATGTTGTTCTGTGATTAATAAGATTTCTTTCATTCTAGGCAGTCTTATTTAGTTTTTCATGTTATTTTCTAAAATTACATATAGTAATCACCATGTAATTATTAAATTGGTCTCTACATTATTTGGCAAAGGTCCCAGAACCACAAGCTGGGTCAAAATCAAAATAATAATTCAATTCAGACAGGCATGGAGCGTGTCCAATGGTGAAGACTACGATGTTACGTATTCTGAGTGAAATATACATAAATATTTCTAGTGACTTGATTTTGAAACCTGAGGTCTCTTTTTAACTTTTTTCCCTACCAGGCATGAAACCTGCCGATTCTCCTTTCGTAGATAAGTTCAAGTCCATCCTCCATTTCTCCATTCTCGTGTATCCAGGCCAGTCCAACTTCAAACACAGATTTCTGTAACTTTCTTCTAATTGATCTTATCAGCCACAGGGACCCTTTGCCCTTCTTCTTAACACCTTTCTATACTTCACTTTCTGATTATTCTTCCTATACCTCAGGATTCATTGTGTCATTCCCCCTAGAAAGAACCTATGATAGCTCCCCTTTAGCCAAAGGATCCTTCCAGGTTTCCTCAGCCTGTTTATTAGGTGCCTTCAATTCTGACCAGTATTTATGGAATGTGTCCCTGTGCAAGACATTTCACTATATCACCTTGCCTCTCTTCTGTGACTACATTGCTCACACTCCTCTGCTCCAGCTAGAGAACCCTCTTTAGTGTTTCCCTTACTCTCTGCACTGCAACTAACTGGATGATTTTTATTTCTGTGTTTTTATTTACTGATGTCTCCACCAGATGACCAAACCTTCTAATTAATTCTTGCAAATGTGAAAGCTGTATAGCCTTTCAGATTGGGTTTTAGAACTACCTTCTGCATACCACCAGCCACCTAAAGCTATTGTCTTCTGAGCTCTCTCCTCTAAAATAATGCTACATGCATTTAAAACCTTTAAACATATATCAGATTGTAAAGTTCTTAGAATTTCATATGAGTTTTATATTTTAGACTAGACTGTAAGTCCTGGGGAAAAAAGAGGATGTATATCTTCTTTTCTTCTTATCCCCAATTTTTTAATTACTTCACATAGTTTAGAATACTGAGAATTATTAATAAGCACATATTGCCTTGATTAGATTTAAGAAGTATCATAGAGAATGTTAAACATCTCTTATATCAAATTTTATGTAATACTCTGGAGCAGGCTAGTGACTTACAACATTGGTTATTGGCAGCCACTATACATGCATTCACTCTGGTGAACTCAATGTTCACCAGGGTGAACTCAACTGAGCTTCTTGGCACTGATTTAATCTTAGCCTGCAACCTAAATAATTAAGAACCAAACTTTACAAATTACATAAAAATGAATTTATGATATCTGTTGTCCATTTATAACATCTATTACAATGTTTCGCAGAGTCAGTACAGCATGGTAATGAGAAAACAGAATTTGGAGTAAGTCAAACTGAAAGTAAAATCCAAGATTCACATTCTAGAAACAGGCAACATCATCTCTTTAGTTCTATGTTTTTTTTTTTTGTACAATAGCACAGATAATAATACTAACTGATTTATAAGGTTGTAATGAGCCATGCATATAGGGCACTTAAAAACCGTGCTTGACATAGAGTAGGTCCTCAATAAGTTTTAGAAATTATTTTATTATGTCAATTTTCATCATCATCTTTATTATTGTTATTAAGGTACAAGCCCTCATTTATTCAAGCTCTATGTTGTAATAATACAAATCATATTAAAAATAGTTGTCACCCATAAGTGAGAGAGAAAAAATGGAAGGTTACAGATCTCCAAGAAAGTAACTATCAAAAAGCCTCCATATGTTATCGCTTTCTAAAGTAGAGCCACCCTAGCCTTCAAACTTATATGTGAAATAAAGTAAAATGGAAGCCTCTGATTCATTTTTCAGCAATGAGATATAAAATCAATTAAAAATAAACCAAAGAATAAAAGTATAAAACTTTAGAAAAATTAGAAATTGGGAGTTATTTAGTTTAAGATAAGTAGCCTCACATATTAAGAAATAAAATCTTGAAGACATAGTTTATTGTACCAAAATACTATAATTAATAAATCAAATTGTGAATCATCAAAAATGGTAAAGTTACTTATGATAAACATTGTTTAAGAAAATAAAAGAGAATAGATGTTTCTACCAAAGAAGATAACATTTTATGAACTTGGAAAACATACAGCACATCCAGCAAAAACTGTGACATTGAGCACACAAATTTATATTACCACCTGCTGAAATACCACTAAAATGATAGTAATCGGATGTTTGAAAAGGTGTAAGGCACGTGGGCAAAGAGCTGGGACAGGAAAGAGGAGAAAGTAATAAAATCTTATAGCTGGAAAGCAGATGGACAACTGGTAACTGACCCAGCAGACCCAAGAAAGCCAAATTCTAAACCAGCAGTGGGAGAGATACCTGATTTACAAATAATTTTCCCAGAGGTCCCCACAGAGGTTTTGTGGTCACTTGTACCCTACCTCTGGTTATAGAGATGAAGGAGGGTCTAAAACCAGAGTGATTGGTTGGAAGACTCTTTAAGAAACAGGTACACAAGATCTCGTTTTCCATTCCACCCAACTTGGGTGACTCTTGTTCTCCCAATTCTAGCAGAAAAGAGTAGTTTTAAACTTTTAAGATGATAAAAATGAAGATTTCTGCATAATTCAAGTGAGAGCTCCAGTTTTCTTCCTCTACTTCAGTTTCTAGCTTTGGCAGCCAGATTTATACTTCCCAGGCAGAAGATGACAGACTGTCCTATGCAGACTCTGATCCATTGAGGGGAAAGTGCCCCCTCCACATGACCAAGAGAGGTTAACTTATAGAAAATTCCATGGTCAATGAACAAAGAGTCCCAATTAGCTTTCCAGTGCTTCAAAGTTCAATCAACAATAACAACAGCTTTGAGGAAGCAAATTCAGAGAGGAAAAAAAAGCCCACTTCTGTCTGCATTACTATTCTGTGCAGAGTCCATGAATTATATATAATTCTATATTATATAGAGTCCATGAATAACACCCTGGTGCTATAAAAAAGAATTCTTCAAAAAACAGAAAAAGCTCTTGGAAATTTAAAATGTACAGTAAAAAACTAAAAACCTCAATTACAAGATAAAGTTGAAGAAATCTCCCAGACAATAGAACAGTTTTTAAAACAGAGATGAGAAATAGGAGAGAAACTATAAAGAAATTAGGAGGCTATTCCAGGAAGTCCAACATACAAAAAACAAGAGTTCTAGAAAGGGGAAAAATACATGGAAGAAAGGAAATCATTAAAAAAATTGTTCCAAGTAAATTTTCCAGAATAGGAATATGAGCTTCCAGAATTTTCTGTCAATTTCCTTACCGAATGAATGAAAATAACTGAGACCAAGAACACACTGTGGTCTTTCAGAACAATAAGGGGAAAGGAAAAGATCCTGCAACCTTCCAGAGAGAAAAAATCAGTCTGATACAAAGTAACATTTATTAGAATGGTATTGGATGGGTATCTTAGAAACATTGTTAGAAACCAGAGAACGCTGGAGAATGTCTTCAAAATTCTAGGGGAAATAGTTGTTCAGGACACTACTGAAGGATGCGCTCTACAAAAAAGGGAAAGTAAAACTAAGAAAGAGAAAGATAAGGGATCTACAAAATAGGAACTTCACCCCAAGGGAAAGGAGGAGAAAATCTCCTAGATGATGGTGAAGGCAAATCTTGTCTTAAAATAGGTTCTGTCAAAGCAGAGCCTGCAACAAGCACTTGGGTATGGTTTACATGGGAGATAATCCCAGAGAGCAGGAGTGAATGAGGGGGTCACTGAGACTAAGAAAGGAAAAGCCAATGTAAGGATAATGTTACTGGGGTCACATTGTCCGCAACATAGCTCAATTTTACAGAGGACTTCTGTGAGAAACATCTGTAATGGCTCCAAGAATTGTTTCCTTGTAGAAGGCAAGGCTGAAATATTAACCCAGTGGCCACCATCCCTGTTGTTCAATAATACTCATGAACTGTTAACTCTTCCTCACTTCTGGGTTGCATTTTGGAGTAGGTTAAGGATAAGACCTGAGGCAGAGGGTAGAAAGGCATACAAAGAGAGCTTGAGGTGGAGTGATGCCAGAACAAGTAAGTCTGAGATCGCAGGGCACAGTCTACCCCAGCTACAGCTGAAATGAGAAGTGGAGAGAATCTGAAGTGAGACAGCAAGGGTGGCTGCTATAGATCCATAGGTGTCAGGGCTACAGGGCTGCTGTCTGAGATTGGAAGAAGTCACAGTTCTTCAAAAAAGTTCTTTAAGAAGGTAAAATGGATGGATTATTCTGACTTTTTAACATAAGCGAAGTCATATCCAACTGAAGGGAGGGTGTGGGCTTGAATTAGTGAAGAGCAAATAGATTACTAAATAATAGGGAAAAAAGAATATTGTTAACTCTGAAAAAGATAATTATTGGGCAATAACAAGAAACTATCATCGTTTGTTATATGCCTCAATAGGGAATTCTATTTACATGGTAATAATATAAATTTTGAATATTGAACGAACACGATATAGCTACATTGAGAGTGTCATTGCAATGAGTGTGCACTTGGGGACAGGGAGTGAAAGAGTGAGGTGCCAATAGATGACGACTTTTACTTTAGCGTTAAGAAGGAGCAACATAAATATATTGTTTAGAAATGTTGAGTATATCAGAGAGCAATGTGAATATATTCATGTTTCTGCATGGTCAAGGCCTTCTGAACAGTGGAAATTGGCATGTCATAAAGACAGAGAATGTCTCCGCCCCACCCCTATTTGCTCTTTACACTCTAAGGGTGTTAGACCTATAACCACTTATCTCCTCCATTGCGAAGCCATTTGCTCCCATTCAGAAGGTAATAGCATAATAAAACCTTTCTTATCTCCTCCAGAGCCAAATGCTTGCAATTGTGAGTAGAGACCCTCCCCTGCACCAGCCAAAATGGCAGTTCTCTCCCTCTCTCCTTTTGTTTTCTCTTTCTCTCTAGAGAAGAGGAGGGGTGTATGTGACAGCTCCTACAGAATTTCCCATTTTCATAATTTCAGGGGTCCTCTACTGTGATAAAGACACCCTGTATGTGCAAGTGACATACTCTGGCTTATCTGCCCTGTGGGTGAAAATGGGGTGTGAAGAAAGGAAGCAAGATTTTCTGTAAGTAAGTAATAATAGGTCTGTCTCTGATACAGAAACCTATTGTTTACTGTTGTGATAAAAGAAATACATATAGATATAAAAACTTATCAGAATTCCCTGAAATAAAAAAAAAACACACTTCTCAGAATTATATGCTAAAGTATCATCTAAAATAATTGAATTTGATTGTTTCAAGATTAGGAAACATGGATGGAGTCAGGCAGGAAATATTTCTTGTAAGTCTTATGTATCTATTTGACTCTTGAAACTATGTATATGTATAACTTTGATAAAAGAAAACACTAAATTAAAAATTTAAATAGCTGCCTATAAACTCCATTATCACAAAAGAAAGATAGCTATTTAGCATTATCTAACCAATTATACTGACCTTACAATTTGGCACTAGTTCAATATTTTTATATTACAGTTTAATTTTACTTTTACTGAATTGTTTGCTATACTCTTACTAAAGAAGTATTAACCTACATTATGCACTTGTTGTTCAGCAAATGAATTCAAGGGCTATATGGTTAAAGGAGCTGGGCTTCTGCTATAATTATTTAAGTATGGCCACAAATGGCCTTCAACAAGTGCCTTGGGATTTTTTCATTTTCACTGGGTCAATACCTTTCCTCTCCAGGACCTTTTGCCGCAAATGTAATTGCAGTTTATCAAAGCAGTTAGTCATACACAAAGGATTTCTGAGATGCCAGTTTGAGAAGGTCTGCACAGTATTTTTTCAGCTGCTATCAGCTATATAACTTGGTGACATAAAGGTTTTATCCTCATCCCACAATTTTTCTCCTTAACCTTGAACAGTACTTCTTTGTGTATTACAGTTATCTCAATAGCTTTTGTGAAAAAATAGATAAAAATGGTCCATGGAGCTGTTAATACATTTTGATATTAACATAAAATTTGCCATTTCAAAGACACAGAATGCTAAATAATGAGTAATGTAAATTTTCAAAATTTGTTGCAATAGATCTGAAGCTATTACCTATACAAAATTTATTTCTTCTTGCATAAATGTCATTTTCTTCTGTAATAAAGATCTTTGATAGACTATTTTGGGGATTTTGAAGACTAAAGTTTTGTACAATTCCTATCAGTGATATATTATTATATCTGCATAATTTAATAATATTTTAAACATTTACAATTTATATTTCTGATTAGTAGCTTAGTTTCCATTGAAATTCTTCTGATAAAAGTTCATTTTAAAACATAATATCATCATACAATGACTTATTTGTCAGATGGAGAGAGGGAATAATAGGGAGGAAAGTAAGATAAAGTAACTTTCAAAAATAAACTTTTTGTTTTGGCATAATTTAAGATTTACAGAAGAATTGCATAGATAATTCAGTGGTTATCCAGTTTCAGTCTCCCCTGCTATTATCAGTTTACATGACCATGCACATTTGTCAAAACAAAGAAACTAGCATTGGTAGATTATTATGAACTAATTTCTTTATTTGGATTTTACCATTTTTTCTACTAATGTTCTTTCTTTTTCCAGAATCTAATCTGGGCTATCACATCCCATTCAGTCATCATGTCTCCTTAGTCTCCTCTAATGTGTGACAGTTTGTCAACCTTTCTTTGTATGTGCTGACCTTGAGAGTTTAAGGAGTGCTGGCCAGGTATTTTGAAGGACCTACTTCAAATTGTGTTTGTCTGACATATTTTTCATGATTAGACTGGGTTATAAGCTTTTGGAAAGAATACTACAGAAATGATGTGCCTTTTTCACCACTTTCTATCGGGGTTTGTACATGATATTCACGTGACATCGTTGGTCATGTTAACTTTGATCACTTTAAGGTTAATCTTGATCACTTGATTTAAGGTAGTGTTTGCTAGTTTTTTTCCATTGTAAAGTTACTATTTTTCCCTTTTGGGACTCTATTCTTTGAAGTGAGTCACTAAATCTAACACACCTAATGGGAGGTGGGGTGAGGGAATTAATCTCCACCTTTGGAAGAAGGAGTATCTCTACCTATCTATATATAGATAGATATACCTTGGAATTCTCTTATAAGGAAACTTTGTGTCGTTTCCCTGTTTCTTTATTCAAGCAACACAGACTCATGTATGTATATGTTTTAGACTTTAAGTTATAATCTACATTATTTATTTTTGTTGTTCCAGCTTTGGACATTAGGAGTTCTTTCAGGTTGGCTTTTGTGTCCCTTTGACATTATTTTTATGGGATTGTTATTTGAGCACTTTTTACTTTCTGATACTTCAAGATACTCTGGGCTTGTCTTGTATTTTCCCTGTCCAGTTCTCGAATCAACCAAGAAGCTGGTTCCTTTAAATGTAAAATGGAATTAGAAACCAAAATCTGGGCACTGGATGTTAAATGATTTTTTAAAAAAATATGGGAGCTGTGTGCATATTTGGTTGAGTGAAAAGTTCCAGTGGAAAATAGGAGATAGAAATAATAAAGGAAAATGATATAACTGAGGAAACAAATAATTGGTGATGTGATTAATAGACTGTACAAATAAATGGTCAGGTAGGCATGGCAAGTAAGAGGCACATCCATGTTTCTGATATTCAAAGGAAGAATGAAAGGAAGAAAATAGAGTCAGATACAGTTTGAAATGGAATTGATGGCAACAAAGAAAACATGTTAGCTCTTCTTTAAATAGGAGGTGAAATCACCGTCCACAATCAGTGGTGTTGAATATGGGATTGACTTGATTAGAAAGGATTTAGAAGTTATGGAATGAACAACAGAGGATCAATTAGAGTTAAGTGTAAAATTATGCTGTGTAGCAAGGAGGGCCCAGTGGAAGTTAGAAAAGCTAGCTGTGGTTCAAGTCGGTTTCATGTGTTTCCAAAAATACTCTGTAGAATGAAAGATAAAGAATGAAAAGGTGAAAATAAAATGAATAAAAAGCTTACTTGCCCCAGTAATGGTGTGATTTTGGTAATAATAGCCAATAAGTATTTACAAACAAAATTAAATGTTTTCTGATACAGAATTAAAATTAAAAAAAATGGAGAAAGGCATGGTGGTAGATCTGAACAGCAATGGGAAGCAGTTTTGTATACACATGGAAAGAACCATATGTACACTTGACGAGAAGCCACAGCCCAAATGTGCCAGCAGCACTGTGAGGTACCTTTAACTGCAGCTCCTCTCGTAGGGTTCCTGATGTGATAGGAGCACTTCTCTGGCAACAGGGACGGCATCACCCTCACTTGGGTTCATTGAGAGTATGTGATGAGGATGAAAGGACAGCCAACTTGGGAGCAGAGGTGACTTACTAGGACCTCAGCAGCTGCACAGGGCTCCATATGCAGCAGGACCCCATGCTTGGCTTAATGCTTTGCTATCGCCATCTTGAAATTCTTTATAATTTATTTTCTAACTTACGATTTGTTAAAGAAGAATGAGGAGACAATAGAGAGGATAAAAGGCAAGCACGTTGCATCTACAATTGAGTAAGCAGTGGTGCATCTATTCCTGGGAGGCCACACATTCTGTTTGTACCAGAACTTGTTTCAAACACAGATCAAAGGCAATGGCATTCTAGCACAAATGACCAAATGGCCAAGGGACCCCATCATACCCTTTATAACTTTTGTTATTTCCATGTGTTAACCATTCACTTCAAAGGAGAGGGGCCTCATAACCACTCTTGCACACATGTGTGACTTTTGAGACAGGAGGACATTAGGTGGATTAATTTGAACCCTGATTCTTCACTTGCACAGGAAACAGCAGCCTGAGGAAATACATACTGCAGAGTACCAAGACAGAACACAAGTTTACATGACACAAGCTTACTCTCCTTTGAAATGGGAATGCAATTTGGACATTTCTGCCCATATTTTTCACCCATCACTTGGAGAAAATGCAGCTAATGCTCTTGATTCTCAGGCCCCTATCCAGATACTTATAAGCAATACAGAATTGCATACAAATTTCTTAATTTATAATATGCATTATTAGTGTTTAAATAATAATTTATCAAAATTTCAAATTCTATTTAATTTTATGTACTATGGTTTATTTAATATTTATAGTAGAATATTTATATTACAATCAAAATTAATTAAATGTATTTATTTTTAACTCTGGATGCCTGGTTGGGTATTATGTATATCTTTGATTAGAATATATTTTAGGTAAAGCTTCTTTAAACTTTATCTCCGTATCTCCAAAGTCATGAGGAAATATCAACATAGCATTATGAGGTTTATGAATCAACTCGATCCCTTAATTTTAGAATTTAAATATTTTTGAACAAGAACAATGACAGAATGTACCCCCATATCTAATTTGTGGTTAAAAGAGAACTAAAACAACTGCTCAAATTTACATCCATCAGTTGGCAAACATCCTACAAGTAATATGTTAGGTAAAACTTCAACAAAAGTGTTCTAAATTTGAAACTGAAATAGCTTTGTTATGGGTTGAATTATGGCCCTCAAAATTCATATGTTTAAGTCCTCACCTCAGTACCTCAGAATGTGAACTTACTTGGAAATAGAGATTTTGCAGATGTAATTAGTTAAGTTTGGATAAGGCTTACTCAAGTAAGTTGGGCTCTTAATCCAATATGACTGCTGTTTGTACAAAAAAGAAACATTTGAACACAGACGAGCAGACAGGGAGAGTGCCGTGTGAAGATGAAGACAGAGACTGGGAATGCTAAAGACTGACAGTACACCACCTGAAGCCCTCAGAAGGAACCAACCCAGCTGACACCCTGATCTCACACTTCTCCTAGTCCTCAGAACTGTGAGACAATACATTTCTGTTGTGTAAGTCATTCAGTTTGTGGTATTTTCTGATGATAGCCCTAGCAGCAAATACAGCCTTTTTATAAAGTTGTATTTCAGAAGGCTTATGGTTTTCTCAGCTAAATGAGAAAAGTTCTCTTTTGAGATATAAAATTAAGTTTGAGGCTATTAGAGAAATAAATACACGTCTCCAATTTTCAAAGTCTTCTCTAGTGATGCCCGAAGCCAAAAGCTGATGCCAAGCAAAATTTTTTGTAGCTCAACTTTTCTGAGGGTGCCTCCTGTCTTTTCATTCATTACTCTTTTGTAACCTAACCTGGTCTTCATTCCCCTGTCTTGGTTTCAGGTGCCTGGTGTTACACCGTACTACTGCTAATTCTAAAACAACAATTCACAACATAAACCCTCCATTTGCTAACAAACTTTGGAAGAGCACATATTAGAATGGAGGCTTGATTGCATTTCTTCTCTTAAAGATGACGATTTAAAATATATATATTTTTAGCCTTTGTGGAAAGGAAAACTGTGTTCTCATTTAAAGTAGTATAGATTTAGTTGTATTGGAGAAGTTACTAAAAGAAGGAAACTGGACATCAGGATATTCTGAGACCCTGAAATCACACCTATGCCATTTGCAACTCTGGAATGTGAGTTTAGAGATAGACAAGGATACAAGTACTGTTGTTGCAGCATGTTATAAACCATTCTCTAAAGAATGGTCATATATGATAACAAAAGAAATATTTTGTAATGGAAATTGTATATTTTTCTTGTTCTCAATATAGGTTTCTATTCTTTATCAACCTCTTTTGCATATATGCCCTTTTAAAATAGCCAAAACCATTCTCTATTATTATTCTCCATTATTAGAGCATTTTAATATAGTGTACAATCTGTTATTAGGTTATATTTTTGAACAGACTAATTAACAAATACCCTAAACTCTAAAGGGATACTTAATTCTTCCTAGTAGTGTTGAATGAAAAGAGAACATAGCTATAAAAGTCTTCATATTATTTCTAGATTAAAGTAACCAAATTAATTCTCAGAGTACTTACTTAGAAATTATGTATAATGGTACCACATAATTTAGGGTAAATAGTATATAAAAACTTATCTACAAAGAGTACTTCATAATTTTTCAGAATGCCTGTTTCATAATAGCAGAGACAGCTGAAAAGCAAAGATAAACAGGAAACACTGAAGACAGCTAGAGAAAAAGACACACTACATAGAGAAAATAAAGGTAAGAATTCAGCACAATTCTCATAAAAAAAACCCTGAAATTCAGATAGGCAATGGAGTGACATCTTTAAAGTACTGAAAGAAAAAAAAAGTCAACCTAGAATTGTATCTGCAGTGAAAATATCTTTCAAAAATAAAGACATTTTTTCCAAATAAAAAACCCAACAGTTAATTGGATTTATTTCCAACAGACTAATGCTACATGATATGACAAAATAAGTTCTTCAGGCTAAAGGACTATGAAACTAGATAGAAGTTTGAGTTTAACCACAAAAATGAAGAGCTCTAGAAATGGCAAAAATGAATATAATTCATTTTTGAGTATTCTAATTCTCAGTATTTCTAAACTATAATTGAATATATAAAACAAAAATAATAGTAATGTTTTGTGATTCTATAAAGTATGTAAAATGAAATACATAATAGTATAATGAATTAGAGGTAAGAATTGAAAGAATACAGTTGTAGGGTTCTTACTCTATTTATATATAAATGTATATTATGATAAAACTAAGATATATATTGTAAACCATAATGAGACTAATTTTTTTTCAAAGAAGTATTATTAACATGCTAATAGTCAAAATTAAATGGTACCATAACAAGCACTCAATTAATGCAAAAGCAGACAGTAAAGAGAAAAAAATGAATAAAGAATATATGGAACAAATACAAAACAATAAGCAATATATTTTAACTCAACCATATTAATAACTGTATTAAATATAAATGGTCTAAAAATCAAGAAAAATACAGAGATTGTCATAGTGTATTAAAAAAGCAAGGTCTAACTATATGCTGTCTATAAAAACCACCTTTTAAATATAAGGATATTGATAGGTTAAAAATAATAAGGATGCACAAAGACAATGGTAGCTTTTGCCTATGTTCTTATCTTCCAATGTTTCCTTCCAGTATAATATAGAAAGACAAGAAGATAAAATTCAATTAAGTTAAATTTATTTGAATACAGAGAATTCCCACATTCCAAATACCTGTAAGAAACACAAGAAGCATCATCATGTTTTAGCATGTGGTCCTTCAAACTCCTGACCCACCCAACCCTGCCACAAGACGTTTTTGGAAAGCAAACACAGATTTAGAAAAAACACAGGTAAGAGAGAAAGAAATAAGCAATAGGGCATAAGATCCTCTAAAATTTCTACCAGAAAATCTAAGTCCACTCTTACTCTGAAAATACTAAAATAGTGTCCAGGTAAGTCAGAACATAGGTCACAGAGCAGGGATGTAAGAGTTCTCACAATTTAAAGAATCAGTGTTTGAAACATACAGCTTCTTCTGGGGAGAAAGAAGCCATAAAGGAGGCACCTCTTGGCAATTGGATAATGAAGGAAATGAAAAAGGACATTTTTGAATCCTGCAAGACAAAATGGGAACACAATGTGATTGTCTACCACAAAAACAAACAAAAAAAGCAAGCAAATGCACTAAAGTTTCTGGGATTTGAAATACTGTGAGACAAGAATATCGTTAAGCTAGGAATCTTGTAAAACACTGAAACACCTCACAAAAAAGTGGACACAAGAAGACCAGAAGATTCACACTGTGATGTTGAAAGAAATCTGAAAACAAAATTAAACACTTGTTGACTGAGGAAAATTTCCTCCAGACTAACAATCATAAAGCCAAAGAAGAGTCTAAGACAACACTATAAATGCATTAAATATTCTCAAGTAATGAGGATATAGAAAAATAACCTGAATCAGAAATTCAAAATACTTAGATTGAAATAGAATGGACAAAGAGAGCGAAAAATTAAAAGAAAATTGATTAAACTCAGAAAATAAATGAAATGAAAAAATTACCAGTGAAGAATTAATTTCAAGATGCCCATGAAAGAATTGAATAAAAAAAATAAGGGACATTGAAAAAAAATAGAAAAATAATGAAGAGAATGAAAATGAGTAAAGCAGTGAATATGGAAGATAGGAAGAGAAAGAAGAATATCTGTATTATCACAGTCCCTTAAGAGACAAATAAACAATAGAAAGCAAAACATTATAATATTAGATATTAGAAAATAGCTAATAAAAAATTGTAAAACAACTAATAAGTAAAATTATAGTCCCAGAAAACTTCCCAGAAACTTAGAAATAAAGTTTGAACCTAAACATTGAAAGAACCCACTGGGTATTTGAGAAAATCCAGTTTATCATTAACCTACCAAGGCATATCCTAATAACTATTAGATTTCAGATTTAAAAGAAAAATTCTTGTGACCTCTAGGCCTAGAATGAATGAAGGAAGAAAGGAAGGAAATGAGTAAATAAATAAATAACTTGAACAGACAAACATATTGGACTGGCATTAGTTCTTTTACAATCAAAATTCAAAGCAAGGGAATGATGGAGTAGTACTTTAAAAATTGCCCATTGAAAAAACACGGTGTGAACTAAGTATTGGATATTCAGCCAAACTGTCCCTCCAGAACAAAGACTATAGAAAAATAGACAATAACAAACAGGAACTTAGCTAAATCAGTACCCATTAACCTTTCTTGAGTGACGTACTAGAAAATGAACTTCATATTCTTTAATAACACACTTTGAAAGCAGCCTGGCACTGAGAAATCTGAGGGAGTTTTATTTCCCTACATCCTCTCACTATCCCCCCTCCAACATTATCACTTGGGTCTTCCCTTCATATACAGCATGTTTTGACAATGGGGACTATTCTCTGGACCTCGTATATGTCTCAGAAATTTTCGCTTCTGTAGCTTTGCTTATGATAGTTTCTCTACCCGGAATGTCCCTCTCAGCTCCATGGGTCCTAATCCTATGAGATACTTAAACACACAACTCAAATACTTTCTCCCCAATGGAATATGGCAGATTCTTCAGCTGGATATTATCTCTTCCTTCTTTGAACTACCAACTCATACTCTGGTCCTGTTTTATGGTATTTAATTATATTCTATTTTATATTATCACTATTTAGATATCAGTCACTTTGCCTGACAGACTCTACACTCATTTGAAGCAAGGCTTATAATTCTGATTCAAGATAATACTAAATATGATTTTTTCCAGTTAAAGATCTTCTAACTGGATTTCTTATGAAAATAAATCTTCTTGAAACCATGTAAGAGACTTACTTGTGTCCATACTTAATATCATATAATCAACATGTTTGTATCAGTGTATTTAATAGAATTACTGGTACATACGAAAATATTTCAATAAATATTATATGAATAAAAGTTTGGCATTTGGCTTATTGCTAATAATATCTTTTGAGAAACTTGTAACATTATCAATGACTTTTGGGGGGAACTAAACATTTTGGTGGGTTCCAATTAAGTGTAATATTATAACAAGAGTAAAAATTTTTTAAAATTCTTTGTGTTATTTTGGTCCTTAGCTGTTCATTTGGAATATTGCAAAAGTTAGTGGGCTGATATTAGTAGCCAATATTTAATTTTATCATAGAATAGAGGCTGAGCTTGAACTTTCCACTTTCACATCACTATTAGAAACTTTTAATTTGGCCTGGCTTTTGAGGCAGAATTTCTTGCTGATATCTGCATTTGGCTGTCTGCTCTAATTGTGTTCTAGACTTAACTGCAATTACGTTCCTAAAGTATTAGATTACAGACTGTTCAGAAAACATAAAACTGAATTTCTAATTATGAGACAATGAGAGAACAACTTTTTTGACAAAATTATGAGGGGGAGGAAAGTGAGACTGTGTGAATGCAAGGCCTGATCATTTTGGGGGATTATTAACATCATTACTTTTATACTACCCAATTAAACGTGTTAGACGAACTCTTTTCCTATTAGAACTTCCATGAAGAAATTTCAAAGTTCAACTCTATGACTATTTTGGAGACTTTTGGAAAGGCTTTTGTCCCTGTCTGAGTTAAAGAAAAAAAAAATTGTGCTAATGAGGTCAAATAGGGTTCAAAAATTTGAGTTAGTGTTAATTGCATCAGAAAAATGTGATTATATTTCTTTTGAAATAAATGAGTTTGAAAATTATAGAACAATGCCTATAAAATTGTTTTGTGATATGTTAAAATCACCTAATGTTTGAAAAAGATGATTGCACTTACTTTATAAATTCTAAAATATTCATCCGTATTAATGACACTTATTTTAAATAAAATAATAAAAATTATTACTACTGAAGATTTTCCATAGATATAAAGTTTAAAGAAATGTTACACAGAATTTCTGAAGAGTTTGAAAAATTCAACATCTCTCTGTGCTTATGAGAGACATATTTCATTCATGTAAGCAAATCTTATGACTACTTTTTTTCAATTCTTTTTATTGCTTTGTTGATTCCTGCATCAGCGGTTGTGATGATAGAGCAACAATAAGCACTACACATGTGCCTGTTAGAAGAGAAACTCTTTTATAGCTTGCCACTTTGTTTGAATAGGTTGTTATATTGTTATTTTGTATTATATATGGAGGAGAGAGTATTTAAGTGTTCTGGTGCATGTAGGGATCAGGATGCTGGAACAACAATCTTAGATGAAGCTTTTCTACATCTCAAATGCTTGAATATATATCCTATCTTTTACTTTAGAAATCCTCTTGGACACAATGTGATTCTTCATTGTCTAATGAATATTTACTTTAGAGTATGAATAAATTCTCTTCTTTTGTGCTTACAAAAAAAAAAAAAAAGCAAACAATGGCAAAAACTTTTTCTCCTCCTTCTCCTCTTTCTCCTCCTCTTCTATTGGTTCATAATGAAAGGAAACCATGAAAGCAATTTAGTGTTTCCAAGCATAAATATTCAGAGTTCTGCTAAGGACAAACATAGGGGCTTTACTTGCGTCATAGGATTGATGAAAAAACCAAATAAATCAACATGGATATGCTTTGAAATACTCGCTTCCTGGAACCTAGAACAATGTGGTTCCTCTCTTCGCTCCCTTCTGGATTTTGCTGTTCTTCCCATTCCTTCCACAACTTTGAAGTAATTGCTGGATTAGGTGGCAGAATAGATTGATTGCCAGTTCTTCATTATATTGTACATACTAGAAAATATCTTATTTTTTTATTGTGGTAAGAGCACTTAACATGAAATAAACCTCTTAACAAATTTTTAAGTGTGCAATATATTATCATTGACTGTGGGTGCAATGTTGTACATCAGATCTCTAGAGCTTACCTACTTTGCCTGACTGAAACTTTGTTGCCTGTTGATGAGTAACTCCTCATTCTCCCCTGCCCCCAACCCCTGGTAACTACGATTGTGGAATCATTTATTGATAGTATTTGTCTTTCTGTGACTAGCTTACTTCACTTAGTGTGATGTCCTCAAGGAAACAACCTGAATGTTCATTGACAGATAAATGTGTAAAGAAAATGTGATATATACATACAAAGGAATGCTATTTAGCCTTTAAAAAGATAAGGAAATTCTGCAATTTGTAACAACATGGACAATATTTTATTTTTAACAGAACCTTTACATTTTTTTGAAAAAAAGTAAAAGGGCCTTGTTGATGTTCTAAAGTCACTCTATTTTGGTGGCAGAATGCTATATCTTGGAATTTGTTGTCAGGATTTAACTGTTTTATGGAGCATAGTAATACTGGTAATAATAGCTAACATTTATTGAACAATTATGAATGAGGCACTAAGAGGAGACCTTTATAAATACATTATGTCACTTAATTCTCACAACAACTTCATGAGGTAGATACTAGTATCTTCCTTCCAATTTTACATATGAGAAAAATGAAGACTCAGAGGTTAAGGAACTTGCCCAAACTCACATAACTAATAACTGTGGAGCCAGAATTTGAACCCTGGCTGTCTGACTCTATCCTCTTAGACATGGCTTTATGTTGGAGGAATAGAAGTTTGTCAGAAAATTGAAATGATAAAGCATTCCAGGCAGAATTGAGCATGAACAAACGATGTAGTGCATTTTGAGAGTCTATCCTTCCACCCCATATGCATTATTGTATCCTCAGCATCTAGCATGCTGCCTGGCACAGAGTAGGTATTTAATAAATATTTATGAAATTAATAAATGAAATGCAGAGACTTAGAGTACCCAGAAACTGAAAGGAAATTTACACACACAGATCTTAGAACATGACTAGTAAAATAGCAAGAGGTCAGTATATGATATTAAGTGAATAAAGATTTCCAGATGAAATATTATATAGTAAGTTCACCCATCCACTCATTCATTTAGTCATACAGTCTTTAAAAATCTGTTTACCTTATATAAAATATTTAGGAATCAGAGATACATAAATGATGGAGCTAGAATCCCTGTGTTGGATGGATATATTAATATTTACATATTTTACAAGCCCTTTGAAGAAGGTAGTCACAGAAATTATTGCTTTTATTGACAGCATTTCTATAAATAAAAGCTAGCAAACTGCTACCTATTTATTATATAATAAAATCAAGTAATTATCTCTGTTGACATACTATCAGCATTAAAAAGGGCATTTTACTGTCTTTTATATAAATAAAATCACCATTATTTGTTGTGATATTTGCATGCCAGGAATCATCGTCTTTTTATTTAAGATAGGTAAGTACAATTCACCAACATTTGGTGAGAAAGTTACATACATAAAATCAATAGGAAAGTGGATTCTTGGCCAGTCAGTAATACTATCTTGCCAGGATGAAAGTATTGATGATATTAGAGTGTATATACATTAGAAAAGAAACACAGCAATAAACAACTAGCATCATTTTCTATACATTCAGAAACAACATGAAATTCACATTCAGGACTAGATATTAAATAGAAAGCAATCCATTCTTGGCAAAAATGTAAAAAGAGAAGAACAAAGTGGAGTAAAATAAAGAGGAACTTATGTTAATGAAAAGTAAAAGTGAATTCTATTGCCACATGGAGTCTCTGTTTTACTGGCTAATTATTCATATATTCTCCATTGCATTGAACAAACCATCACTGGCACTTTTCTAGCATTTCAAGTTATATTTACAGTGTAATACCTGCAAACAAGGTCCATTGTAGGATGGATTTCCCAGATAGCAGATGCTGAGACAGAGCTAAAGGTATAGATTATTACTAAGCAGCCTTGGGTTTAATCTTTATGAAAAGGCATAAAAAAAAATCAGAAATGGAAATAAGGTTCTTCTTTTTCGAGTTAACTTATGATGCAGGTCCAATAACAGCGCCCGTTGACCCCAAGTGGTGCTCAGGAGCTATAATGGCTCTTCAGAGTCATCTGTTCCAAGTTGGGTTGAAATAGCCAAGCTCAACTTCAGCATAAGTCAGTCCTTAAACATGAGCTGCCTGGAAAATTGCACAACTTTGGGAGAAATGGCTTTCTGCATCTGAGACAATTGCTGAAGAGGCTGGCAGCCAAAGGCAGTCTGTCAACAGCACTGCCAGCATCCAAGGCAACAACTTTGTCACTGAAGGGACCACACCTCAGTTCCCACCACAGTGGCCTATCAGATGGCACAAAGAGCATTTCAGGAAAAGGAACGGTTTTCTCTTCCACTGCTCTTTACCACTAGGACTGTTACCTACAGCCAACTTCATTGTTTGGTTTCTGTTTGGCATTTTCTAGTGGTTATCCCTAAAACTCTAGATTGTATATCTTTACCTCTGTTTCTTCAGTTATGATCAGATTCCATGCTTGTAAGCATGGGTTTGTGTTGGAGAGAGAGAATTTTGTCGGAAAATCAAAATGATAAAATATTCTAGGCAGAAGAGAAAAAGGTGAACAACAATGAGATGCATTTCAAACATCAGTTTTTCCCTCCTCTGCTTTGTGCGTCATTGTATCCTCAGCACCCGAATGCTGCCTGGCAAGGAGGGGGCATTTAATAAACATTTATTGACGCCTTCTCTGAAAGATGTGAATTTGGCTTACTCTTTTCTCCTCCTGGCTCTCAAATATTTATAGGTTAATTATTATTTTAAGTTTGTCTATTTATCTCTTCTGCAATTCTAATGCTATTTACATTTCTTCTTTTTTATTGTATGTGTTCTCCGACAGCATCACTTTGCTCCCCGCTCATGAATAAAGACTCCCACCTCCGCACCCTTCCCATCACCTTTTCTTGCCTTCTGCTTCCCCACATCAATCTTGTATAGCTTTACTTTTATATTGTTAAATGTGTTGACATTTATATTCTTTCTCTGAAACTACAACCACGCTATCTATGCTTTTCTTCCCTTGCCTGACTCTCAGGATCAAATGTGATAATGGCTATAAACTGTGCAAATAAATAAAACTTCTGAAAACCTCTGGTTTAAGACCACCGTCTCAAAGGTTCTGTCGGCTAAAAGGCTTCTGCTGAGTTGTCAGCTGGGGCCTGTGGACTTACCCTGTAGTTTTGTTTCATTTGGCCTAGGTCATATTTTACACATTTGAGCCAACATTTAAAAACTATAATAGATGATTTCAGGTTGACTCTAAAAGTAAAGAAGTGAATAGTATTTATATTGTTATGTTCATTGTCAAACAATGCGCTAGGATTAAATTTCTTTTCTACAGGAATAATGCCACCATACCTGGTTTGCTCCTAGGAGAAACATTTCTAGTATCTTTATACCCTTCATATCATATTGCTAGTGTTGTAAAGTTCCCCTTTTCCAGAATTTTCTTCTCTTGAAGGTTGTCTGTCCTCCTCCAGTTTGTATTAGATAGATGCTCTGTGGGTCTGCTGCATTTGAGTGTGTTCCCTTTTTCTGGAACTCTTGCTATTTGGAGGCTGTTTCTCCTGGAGGGGTTTCTTATCCATCACTTTTCATTCATATTTTCTGTCCATATTTTATTTTTACACTTTAATTTTTTCTTTGCTTTTTTATTTTCACAATATTAATACAAATCTTTAAGAATGTTTTCTGGTTGACACTTTTCTCGAGAGTTCTAGCTTTATTTAATCTCTCTGATCATATCAGGGGCTTTTCTTCTGCTTCCAAAGTGATCTGATTTTTCTGACGTTAAATGCCCTATTTCCTTAATTTGGTCATTATTCTCTTTCATGATGTTGGCTCTCCTCTTATGCCGAATGATCCTTGGTTGTCCTTAAAGACGATTAGGTGAAAGGATGAGTAGGTGGAGTGGGGCTTTCTTTGGTATTGTGTAAATAGGTGTGTTTTCCTTTTAGGTCTTGTCCTAAATTGGTTTTCTGACTGGTAGCTTTTTGTGGGATGAGGCGTGGAGCGCCAATGCATGATATTTTTCCTTGGGAATATAGTCTAGTTGCTTTCAGCATCAAAATTCACCCTCTTCTATTGGGCCTTATTTTTTTGCACTAGCTAGAAATCTAGACTTGCTGGAAATTTAGAAACTATATATTCCCTAGTCTCCCCAGCAGCCAAAATTCTGAGTTAAATACGTTCTGTGCATTAGATGCAATTGTATGAGATTTGTAAGGTAGAAGACAGACCATCTTTCTGCTGTCTTCTTGGCTCTTTTCTGCTAGTAATAAATGTGTTAGAAGTGTATCTCTGCAGGAATGTTCTAATCTTCAGCTTTCCGGTTGTCAGGATGTAGGCAGACACTCTCTCTGCCTGTTGTCTGATCTATAAGTTCATGAGATCAGTACTATGCATAGTTCTGTCTGTTGCAGAAGTAGCAGCTGTTCTTTTTGTAAGTCATTTCTGAAAGCCAGTTGCAGATCATGCTGCTCCATCACTTCCATTTATTTTATAATCACCCAATTCCCTTTATTTAATCTTGTGTTGCTTAAAAACAAAAAACAAAAAACAGAGCGGTTTCTCTTTTTGTACTTACATCAGACAGAATGAGCAAATGGGGAACTGGGAATCAGTCTAAAGACTTTTAAATGTCAGAATAGGGAGAATGTTTTTCTGAGGAGCTAACACCTAGGCTAGCTTTCTTTACAATTTCTTTAGAAAGGAGCCATTTAGGATTGGTATAAGGTTAGGGTAAATGCCTGATGCCTATGTCTGAGTTGTGATGAGCAAGAAAAATGGGAGAGGGGAGGAGGATTTGTTTCAGTGGTTCTATGCACAGATCTTCAGTTAATTTCACTGTTTTCAGACCCGTCTCTCACTCCTACCCTCATTACACCTGCTGCCTCTGGGGTTTCAGCAGATTAAGCAACTTTGGCCTTGTGGTTCCTATATAGTACATTCTTTCTCTCCTGTTTTTATGGAGAAATATTCTAATTTGCTTTCCACCTCTCAAAAATTTGTTGAAATTTTGGATGTACTGGTGATACACTGCACCTATATTCCTGATAATTACATCTATACTTTTATTTTATTAGAATCTATGGAGAAAGATGCTTTTTATCAGTCTAGATCTTTAGCCAGGGTCTTATCTGAATTACCTGGTCAGCCAATTTCAGAATCAGAAGCTAGAACAGAAATTCTTTCTATCTTAAAAGTGATATATCTAGCTATTTAATATTGTTAAAGATTTTTCTACATTTTTTATAATTATAAAGTTTTTTTAAAGCATATACTTTTGTTCCCCATAGAGGGAGAATGTTTTAAACTCTTGAATGTTTTATTCCTGGCAGACAAGCAAACATCTCATCAAAATTAGAAAAACATAATTTGAGTTAGAAGAAGACTTGTATGTAAATTTTGATGTTGCCATTTATAACTTTGGGAGGTGGAGCAAATTACCTAGGTTCTGTAAGCTGTAGCTTTTAAAAGAGTTTTTAAATGTGAATGAGGATATTTACTATGCAGTACTCAATTAAGAAATATTATGAGGTAGACAAATGAAGATGACTACTATAATGCCTACTATATAGTACATGTTCAAATTTTTAAAATGGGTCTCCTTTGGATAACTAGAAAATTTCTTAAAAAGTGACTCCATAAATATTACCTCATGAACGTAAAGGTGTCATTGAAGCATAAGAAAATCAAGTACATAGAAAAATCTGCAAAAAACAATGGAGAGAACAGAGTTCAAGTTTTGACCCAAGAAGTCATCATGATAAAATATACAGAAGATAACATGATTTAATGTCTTTAAATTATGCTGAATAATGAGACAACAATGGATTAAAAGTTCTAAGATGCATTTCAAACCTTTAGTCTAAATTTTTAAAAAAGAACATTGTACACAAGCTAATAAAGAATTTTGAATCTCAAAGAGATGTCTAGGGTATCTTCTAATTCATTACCATGAGCAGTGATTGAATTCTTGTGGCTTCTAAAACCATGTATAAAATGCATAATTTTGGAGATTAATTGAGAAAAGAGAGATATAAACAAATACCTTGGTTAAAGAGTTATGTGACCTTCTTTATAATTTTACTCTTTGTTTTTTAAAAAGTCTTTTTGACTATTTCTCTTTGGAAAAAGTGGTACTGAAAGTTATCATGATCACATCATTATAATGACCTACAAATGATTTTTATTTGTTACCGTGACCTCGTCATCTAAATAAAATGTTAGTTTCCATTATTATTAAGCTTAATTTCTTTGAGCACAATGAAATGTTCAGTCCAAAATAAATAGACTTTTACCCTCTGATTGGATTTTAGAATTAAATGAGCCAATAAAAATGAAGTCCTCACTCCCAAAGTGGAAACCTAATGAGGTGGATTAAAGTGGTTTGGAGAATTAATACAAATATTATTTAGAGCTCTACTGGGAATATTACTTCTGAAATCACTGCTTTTTTTTTCCTAATGTGATATTTAAGATATGAATGAACTCCTTCGACTTCTCCTTGTAAGTGTGTAAGCAATTTGAGAGGGCCAAAACAGATAAACTATGGGCCAGAGACCGTTGATAACACATGTGATGCTAGTTTCATTTGCCCAAGTGAGAACATCTGAGCCATAAGGGGATCATACAAGTTTCCAGACAGAAAGAAAATGTTTTCTTCAAAAGATCAAGATCAGAGTGATATTGAACTTCTCAGCAGTACTAAAATGTAGAATGCTGTCCTGAAAATTTCCAGTGATATTGATTTCCAATCTAAAATTCTATACTATCACTCAAGTGTAAGGGTAAAAATAAGATATTTTCATACATACAAGATGTGGGAAAAAAAATCTCACATGCATCCTTTTCTAGGAAACTATTGAAACATATGCTTCTCCCAAAGCAGGGAGTAAACCAAGAAAAAGTGAATCTATGGGATCCAGGAAGTGGAAGATGTAGTCCAAGGGAGAGGTGAGGGGGAATCCCCAGGCTGATGGTGAAGGAGTGTATGAGGAGGATAACTAGAGAGCAATTCGACCAGACTGAGAAAGGCAGAGGTATCTGGGAGAAATGTCTCTGTGAAGATGGAATTTTTAGGATTCATGATGTGTTTGGATATATTGAGAGAAGATTTACATAAATTGTGTACTGTTTAGGGATAAAGAATAATAAATACATAGAAAATGAACCCAATAAAAATAATATTTTGTGTGGATATAGTTGATATAATATACTAAATGGATCAGACATTAGTAGCATTTACTTAATCATAATAAAATAAATACCTGCCAAAAGGCCTAAGAAACAGCAACTTGCATCAACCTGTCCTATTTTGATTTTTTGGTAGGTCAAACTTTACCACTAATGGTTTATAAAATGTGGAACATATTTCTATCAGCTGTGTGTGTGTGTGTGTGTGTAATTAAAATATCATATTTGCATGAGTAATTACTTAATTATTTCTTAAGTTCTAAACATAATTTTAGAGATATCAAGTTAATGACAATTTTTTCAAGAATCTAGGTTATATATCACCTAGAAATTATAAATATCTAAAATAAATAATTGCTGGCAATTGAAATATATATTTTAAGTGAATACTCATAAATGCAAAAATAATGCATACTTTTATTATGTACTCTTATCAAAATGATTTTTCTTTGAAAAGAGCCAACGAATTTCCCTTTTGCCTATAGATAAGATGTTGCCATTTGTTATAATCAGGATAAAAAATTGCAAATAATTGTCATCAAGATAATTTAAGAAAGAAGTGCTATAATAGCATGCTGTACAGAATAGTTCATTAAAGAACAGTGACTGTAAATATTTGTTGTTGGTGGATGGGATATGATCTTGATTTTATGCCTAAAGTAATTTAATCATTAAACACAGTGCTGCTACTTTAATAAAGAAAATTATTTTTCTTCTGTTTTTGAACCATATTTCTTTTGACTACCTATTTTTAAAATTTAGTGAATTAAAGCAATTTAAAAACACAGAGTGTCAGAGTACCACAACTTATTTCTATATCTAAGTAGTTTTACTATTTTCATTATAGGCAAAAGACTGCATTGGTTGACTTTCTGGAAATAAAAATTACTTTTATTTTTGAAATATAAAATGCTACATAAAGTTTTTTTCAGGCAAATAGGAGAGCATTTACTGGAGAGTGTGCAAAACAGTGTATTTTTGAGTAATTATATACCAAAGATCACTTGAACTGAGATGTGAAATGTGTTTTTTTTCCCTTCAGTTAAGGGCTCATCTGTGGTAAAAATGTATGACTTTTTCAAAACAAAAGCAGTGGGAACAAGCAAGAAAATGTCACGTTTATTGCTGAAATACGTATTTCCAGCTCTTAAGAAAATTCAAAGGCTGTAACACATTTGGTGTTGAGGTTTATTTTTTTCTGTCCTACAGTAAGAATAAAATGGCAGCTCGGCATGAAGCAACTATTATATACCACATCAGGTACATTTCAGGTATTTGAAAGGGGTAAATTTTCCCTTCCATTGGCTACAGTTTCAGCTTTATAACTGCCTAGCGGTGTAATTGGACACATTATTTAACCCTTCTTCACATCCTTCCACCAAATTGTAAATGGCAATTATAAAACCTTATACCATTTTATATCTGCAGATACCATGCTATTCCATACAGAAATGCCCCTATTAATGGTATTTCCTACAGGTCCATCTAAAATGCTTACTGAGTGACCTATAATCTAGTCCTTTGCTTAGTGATTGTGACTCGTGCCTGTGGAGTCACTTATTAACATGGTACCGACTCTGCCCCTTGGGTACCCTGATATTTACACTCAAACAGAGCTACCCAATCTGTGCTTACCTCTTGCCAGTGTGGTTAATGGGTGCCACAAATAGGAAACTTCTAGCAGCCTGTTAATCAGATCAAGTGATTATTTTGTGGGCTTTTAAGCCCAAGCGGAAATATAAATTCTGTCACATTGATCACATTTAGGACAATCCTCTTCAATTCACCACTTAAAGGTTAGTGCCATCACATTAGAGTCCTTTTGCCTTCCATTAGTATTTTTAAGGAAATTTTGTAACTTTGGATCTGTATCTGATGGAGAAAATCATGATGGCCTATATGTTATATGGAAACCCACTATTTTCAATGACGATTTCAAGTTGTTGATATATGGGAGATATGCAACACAGGCATGAATGACAAAAATGAATTCTCTTTTGCTTATGACTATTTAAACATGCATTTTTTAACTACCCAAAATTAAATCATTAATAATAATGTGTGCATGTGTAGTCAAATTATATATGGTAGAATTGTAATTTTCCCACTGAATAAGTAACTCAGATTCATGAAAAAGTTGTCAGGGGCTTGATTTCCTGCACAGTCATAGGTAGAGCCTGAGTTATTACTGAAGCTAATATTATTTTACACTTATATAGCAGGTGGTATTATGCTCAGCACTTTGCAAACCATTGGGAATGAAGTTTGACCTATCAAGAAATCAAAGTATGACAGGTTGATGTATGTGTTTTTTCTTGAGGTCTTTCAGGGCTTGCATGTATGTCAGGTAATTATCTTTTACATAGCAAAGTAGAGATTACCTTACAAAAACTTTTAAGTTTTTAGAAACATTAGGAAAATTTGGTCCATATATAAGCCTTAATGTCTTGTCATTAATGCTAAATTGTCATAATTTCACTCAAGTAGGAAATATCAGACATGACTCTGATATGACTGGACTAGGAACATACTACCTTGTGTTAGCAAAATACTTTTTGAGAAATGCAGTTGCCATGTGTAGCAACCCCAGAAAGAACAAAAAACATTATGAAGATGCTCTATTCTGTTCTTGATCACTCTGATCATCAGACTTCTACCTACTGTTTTCAGGTTTAGGTTTTCACCCAAGCCAGATATACAAATATATCTATAGTAGGATTGATTTTCTATCTTGGGAATTTATTACCAGAACAAAAACAGTGATCGTGAATGAATGTATTTAAAAGTAAAACCATATATTCTTTAATGTTCATTGATACTCATGTAGACATATGCAATAAGCTATGAATATTATAGAGTGCTTTCCTATACCAATATCCAGTTATCCTCTTAACTTTCAAATATTATACTTTCAGGGCAGTAAACTCAATTTTTTTTAGATGGAACTTCTTGTGCTATTTTCTCCTCATCCCACTCATATGTGTCCCATGTCATTTTTGTACTATATTTTGATACTGTGATAGTCATTATTTGTATTATTAGTTGGCCACATCTCATTATTTGTTCTCTTCATATTTATTTTGCTTGGGGTTCACTGAGCTTCTTGAATATGTAAATTTATCTTTTGCCAAATTTGGGAAAATTTTAGTCATTATTTCTTCAAATATTTTTCTGCTTTTTTTATTATTTCCTCATCTGAGTCTGCAATTACATGTATGTTAGACCTTTTGCTTTTATTTAAAAGTTCCCTACATGACAGTTCACTTTTTTCCTACCTTTTTTTCTATCTGTTCTTTACATTAGACAACTTAGATTGATCTATCTTTAAGTTCCCTGACGTCTCTGCTAATTCCATTCAATTTAAGACATGTAAAATATTATCCTTTTCGGTTCTATAATCTGCATTTGGTTTTATTTATAACTTTTTATTTCTTCACCAAGATTTTATTTCTTTTCTCATTGTGATCCTATTTTCATTGAGCATAGTTACAACAATCGTTTTTAATAATTTCAATACTTGTTTTTTCGTGAGATGGATCTCAGTTGAATGTCTTTTCTTTTGATTTGGTTAAACATTCCTGATTCTTTATTTGTCAAGTAATTTTTGAATTGGGTCCAGGGCACTGAGACTAGATTTGGGTATGTTTCTCTCAAGTGTATTGATGATTTGTTTTACTAGGTAATTCATTTGGTTGGAGTGAAATTGCAAATTGACTTGATTGGCAGCTTAAATCTCAGTTCAGTTTTTTCATCGTTAGTTGTACTGCTTTGCTTATGTAGTTTCAGTGGTCAGCTAAATATATGGACAGGGTTTCTAAGGAGAATTTGGGGCTCATATCTCTGAATTTTTTATTTCCCTGACTACCCCTTCACTTACGAATATCTGATTTACCTGAACTTTTTTCTCTGATTTTCTAGGTTAGAAAGACTGTCGGTTTTCTACTGAAATTTTAGCAACTTTTATGGTGTCAACTTCAGTCTGCCCTTAGGGTAAAAGACATAAAAACTGAAAATATACCCCATTCTAGTCCCTTCTGGCCCTGTAGAAAGTTAGTCATACAGGAAATCTTATTTTACAGTATTGCTTAAGATTTTGTGGGCTTTAAAAATATTTTAATATCATAACTTAGAGTTTTACAATATAATAATTTCATTTTATATTCAAATGCTGAATATTACATGATGATTAAATCTTTCCAAAGACTCACTTTTCAAAATTTAATTTTTCCTAATTATACTCAAATACTGATAGAGTGATTTTACAGATACCAAAATAGAATATTTTTCACTTTGGGCATTTAAATTAACTGTATTATTAAACTCCATTAGGATGCTAGACATTATGATGCAAACTGAGAGTTTACGAAGCAGCTTTTTCAGTATTCAGAAGGTTTCAATGGGAATTTTTCTCTGTAAAAAACAAAGATTTGTGATCTATGTTGGTGGTGACCATAGAAGAAAAATCAAGAGAATAAATTATTGTGTCAAAATTACCTTTATAGGCAATGTTTTTGATGTCATAGGGCAATCTCTGCTTCCCTTTCTTCTTATAATTGTATCAGTTTCTTATTGTTAAAGAATTCTTCATCCTGAGCTACTCTATTATTTCTGGAATTTGTAGAAAGGTCAGTGAGTCTCAGGAGTTGTGATTACTTTTTCTAGCTGCCATTTATTGATCTCATTACCTTCATGTTCATATTTCAAAAACTTTTTTTCATTCTGTTACCATTTCAAAGATGACAGAAATGCTGCAGTGCTCACTGTATTAGAACTGGATGTAATTAAAATGTGTACTCTGTGTTTCATCACAATTTCACTGTCAGAACCACAGCATGTATTGTTTATAAATTAGATTGTTATAATTAGAACACACAATGTGCGTAAAATCCAAGCTGAATTTATATTGCAAGATATAGTTTATATCTTTTCATAAAAATGAATGTTGTAGAATCTTTGGGCATAAAACATTTTGCTAATAGTGAATGGCTTACTTGATTCTCACCATTGGCAGTGCTTAGTTTTAAATGATTGCCTTTGAAAAGTTTTCAGTTTTGCAAAATCAGTTATTTCTTGTAAGAAGTCTAAAGACAAGGGATAGTATTATAAAAAGATGTGAATAAAAAGGATTAAATAAAATTATACATAAACATCTTTTAAATCTCCTAGTAAGACTGAATCAATATCAGACAGGTTGATCAAATATATATATACATATATATATTTGATATATATCAAAATATTTATAGGTTAAATATTTGAAAAATACATATAGATTAAATATTTGAAAGCAGACATATATAATTGGTTAAATATATATGTATGTAAAGTAGATATATGTATAGCTACTTTCAAATGTTAAACCTATAAATATTTGGTTAAATATATATATTTAAAGTAGATATATATGTCCAATTTCAAATATTTAACCTCATAGTTCTAGCCCAATTTCACTTATCTACATTTAAAAGAAAAACTTTATAAGGATAATGAAAGAAAATTTTTAAAGGTATATTTGTATGAGGGTAGAAGTCTTGCCTTTTGTCTGTTTATGTCACAATTATACATAGTGAATCCATTTTTCCTATTTGCCAAGAAACCATCCAACAAGAAAGATTTATAGCATTCTTTCTATGAGAGTCAGGAATAGACACAGGACATTCAGCTCTCATGACGAATCAAAAAACTAATCTATGAACCATTTCCTGGAGGTTATATTTTAGATGGATTAATTTACAGAGACTAATAAATTATAGTTGACAGTTATGACTCAGACAATTATTGAACAGGTCTGCTATTCTTTATGTGTATAATGTTTGTACTTTTGGCCACAGATTTGACCTCTATAAATCCAGTCCTGAGGATTATTAATTCCCTTATTCTCACTTATAATTTGAGGGATAAAATCAAGAGAAGCATGGTCTGCCTCTCACTGGCCGTTTATGAATTTTAAGGACCTAGTGAAACCCCTAACCTAAAGTTTGTTCATACGTCTGATAAATTTGCAATCTCTTGGTTTATTCATGTTCATTTAAAGATTACTGACGCGTGACATAAATCAGTCTCAGGCAAACTCTAACCTCACTGCCAAACATAAATCAGTCTCAGGCAAACTCTAACCTCACTGCCAAACATAAAGATATGTTGATCATTTGACTTCTGCATTAGGCTTAAAGAAAATATTCTGGATTGAAATATTCACTAACCATAATAGAATATGCTAATTCCAGGAAATAAGTGTATTCATGGACCATTTTATTGGATCAGCCTGGTACTTCCTGAAGAAAACATCCTCATGTCCTTTCTTGTAATATATGACTTTTTATTATTTTTAATGACAAGCATGTTTTATAATATATGGATAATATATGTAAAGTTCAGAGATTCTCTATAATAATTGAATTCATCTAGGTGGGGAAAAACTATTAATAGTTAAAAAGACAGTCTATTTTAATGACATCTTTAGATGTTGATCAGGAACCAGAGCTCTCTTTGTCATCACAAGATTTTTCTATGTATATTATTTTGGCTAAAGCTGATTATTTGAAATCAAATCAACAATTTTACTGAGTAGTACCATAGGTTATGCACCATGCTAGCTAGAATATATGAAGAAGATGCTGGTACCATGTACGAGGCTAGTCAGTTGTAGACTTTATTTTATTCATCCCCAACAATGTTGAAAAGAGGATTGGTTCCATTTTATAGCCAATGATAGCATTAGTTCCATTTTATAGCTGATGATTTAGGCTCTTAGTTAAGAAGTAAAGAACTTATTAGATCCCCAGGAAAGCCAAAATCCAAAGTCCTTCGCTTTATAGTAATATCTTCAAATTTCTTTGATCATACATATACTCTTTGAACAAATTGTGAAAACAATGCTGCCTCTCGTGTATAAGTTGATAACCAAAAATTTTTATTAAAATTTAAATAGTAATAAATAATGGAATTTTGACATATTGCAAACATTAGCATTTAAAAATTTATCTTCAGATTATTCTTATAAAAATGTCCAATTGAATCTAAATATCACAAAGATTTGATGCTCACCAGTATTTCTTTTTTAATTCAAAATATTAAGGGGGCACAGATGTTTTTGGTTACATGGATCACTTTCGAAATGCTTGAGTCATGCCTGTAGGTGTGCCCATCAACCAAATAGTGTTCATTATACCCATTAGGTAGGTTTTTTCCACTCCCCTTATCCCCCTCTCCCGTGCTTGATTTCCACTGAGTTTTACATCCCTCTGTGTACATGTGCGCTCCTCAGTTAGTTACAATTTAATAGGGAGAACACGTGGTGTTTGTTTTTCTATTCTTGAGATACTTCACTTAGAAGAATGGTCTTCAGTTCCACCCAAATTGTTGCAAAAGGCATTAATTCATTTTTTAGACCTGAGTGGTACTCCCATGGTATACATAGACCACATTTTGTTAGTTCACCCATAAATTGATGGGCACTTGGGTTGATTCCACATCTTTGCAATTGTGAATTGTACTACAATAAACATTTGAGTGCAGGTGTCTTTTTAATAAAAAGACTTCTTTACTTTTTAGAAAGTACATGGACATATTATTTATATCATAGAAGTGAACGGCTGTTATAGTTTGTGTTAGGCATGGTTCTTCAGAGAAAGAGAACCAATAAGATGTAGATAGATAGATAAATAGATATATTAAAGGAGATTTATTGTGGACATTGGCTCACATGATTAGAAAAGTCCCACAATCTGCCTTCTGCAAGAAAAGAACCAGTGGTATAATTTAGTCTGAGGAGAATGGAGTGGAGGGTGGTGATGGTGTTAGTCCAGGTCTGAGACAAAAACAAAAGCCTGAGAACTAAAAGCACTGATGTCTGAGAGCAGGATAAAACAGATATCTCGGATCAAGCAGAGAGGTCAAATTTGCCCTCCCTCGGCTTTTTTGTTCTATTCAGGCCCTCAACAAATTGGATGATGCCTGCCCACACTGGTGAGGGTGATTTTCTTTACTCAGTTTACCAATTCAAATGCTAATCTCTTCTGGAAACACCTTCACAGACACACTAAGAATAATGTTTTTACCAGAGCTATATCAGCATTCATTAGCTCCAGTCAAGGTGACACATACAAATTAACCATCACCTAATCATATGGCAAATTGTAGCTCTTTGGTCAATAGAAACAATCTTTGTTGCCTTTGCAATTTTATTTTCCTCAATCTACTTGTTAATAGTAATATATCTACTTTTTATGTTTGTTTTTATTTGGCAAACTTTGATTTATTCTTATGGTTTTAACATTTGTGCAGCATTTTATTTCAGATATATTTATTCCAGGCAGAATATATTTCTTTAATTTTTTTTTTTTTGAAATAGGGCCTCGCTCTGTCACCCAGGATAGAGTGCACTGACACCTTCATAGCTCACTGCAACCCGAAACTCCTGGGCTCAAGAGATCCTCCTGTCTTAGCCTCCTGAGAAGCTGGGACTACAGGAGCACACCACCACTCCCAGCTAGTTTTTATTTTTTATTTTGTGTAGAGATGGGGGCGGGGGGGGGGGTCTTGCTATTTTGCTCAGGCTGGTCTCGAACTCCTGGCCTCAAGCAATCTTCCTGCCTTGATCTTCCAAAGTGCTAGGATTACAGGTGTGAGCCACCTTTCCCAGCCTCTTTAATCTTTAAACTAAATCAGACAAATCAATTTTTTCTGAATGAATTTAAATGAACTATATTCATTGATATTACTGAGACGCCTGTTGTATTTTTTTCTATCACTAAGTAACAAATTACTACACACATAATAGAATAAAACAATACTAATTTATCATCTCACCATCATGTAGGTCAGAAGTCCAGGCATAGAGTAACTGGATCTCTGTTCCCATGCTCAGCTGTCTGTATTTTCATCTGAAGCTCAGGTGCTCTAGCAGATTGATTCAAGTTGTTGGCAGAATTCAGTTCCTTGGTGGATATCTGCAAAGGGGTCACTCTCATCTTTTAAAGGGTGCTCTCAGGCTCAAATGCCCATTCTCAAATAGGAATCTCTTCTCCAGGAAGAACATTCACCTGATTAGTTTCGTCCCGCTGAGTATAAGCTCGCTTTCACTGTGCTGGGCAGCATAACCTAATCAGAGGAGTAACCATCCCATCACATTTACAAACTTGCCCCACCCTCAGTGTGGGGGTTTATACAGAGGTTCACACCAAGAGGCCGGAATCATGGGACCATCTTACAATTGTGCCTACCACACTTGGCTTTACTTTTGTAATCTTATTTTACAATTTATTTGGGCATCAGTTTTTTTTTCCAAAAGACTTTTTACTTTGTTAAAAAACTTTAAATTATAAAGAGTCTGGGTAGTAGTTTAAGAGTGTGATGGTTAAGGGTGTAGTTCTGGAGCCATCATTTAGATTTAAATCATAACTCTTACTATTAATACTTCAGTGATTTGGGCAAGTAACTTTACCTCTCTTTGCCTCAATTCCTCATCTGTAAAATGGCATTAATATTATCTACTCTCTAGGGCTATTTTGATGATTACATAAATTAATATGCACAAGGAACATAGAACACAGTACAAAAGAACAGCTCTTAGTGGTAGCTATTATATTTATCTTTCATAGTTACTCGGAAGATATTTATTCTTTTTGTAATCTACTAGATTTCAATTATACATTGAAGCTATATTACTCTAATTACCTATACATATTAATTATGAACATAGCATGCATTTATTATGCATGTCCTAGTCTTCATTAATATTAATATAATTAATATTAATATCAATATTCTATTTTATATCAAGCCTCTATGATAAGTTAACAGAAAATTGAAGGAAGTGAAGGAGTCTAGAAAGTTGACCTATGTGGAAAGGAGAGGCAAAGGGAACACAGGCTGCTGAGATGAGAGAAGGCCAGGTGTGTTCTAGAAAGCAGCTGGTGTGTCACTGCGACTAGAAGTGAACAAGGAGCAAGTAAGAGATCAGAGAAAAATCTGATTGGTCTAGATCATGTGGGGCCTTGAAAACCATGGAAAGTACTTTGGTGTCCACTCAAAGGAAGCTAGAAAGCCACTGGAAGTTTTAAGGCAGACATGATAAAATCTGAATTTTGGGTTTTTTTTTTTTAAAAACTATGACTACTGTGTCAAACAACATTGAGACAAAAGTGGAAGGAGCAAGCTGTGGAGATAATTAGATTATCCAGGACTATTAAATTCTGGATGTATTTGAAGAAAAAGTCAAAAGTATTTGTAATTATTTATATATAGTTAGGAGGAAAAAGAATTCAGTTATGCCTTCAAATGTTTTGATTGAGCAACTAGAAAAAATGGAATTGACATTTACCGAGATATGGAACTATGAGAGGGAAATACGCAGGGGAGATCGAGTTCAGTTTTAAGTTAAAGATACCTTTTAGTCATCTAGCTGGCAATGTTAAGAAAACAATTTGAATATATTAATTTAGAGTTCAGGAGCAAGGTTTGACTTGGTGCAAGTTAGGAATTTTTCAGAGATTGACAGTATTTGAAGTCAGGAGTATACTGAGATCACTTCGGGAGTGGATGTGGACAAAGGAAAAGAGCGCACGGACAGAGCCCTGGGCATGTCAGTATTGGATACAGTGAAGCAAGGGGGAAGCAAAGGAGAAGAGTGCAGGAGTTATGTCTTTGAGCAGAAAATGATGGATGGTATCCAGTGATCAGGTGAGTAGAACACCTGAGTTTGGATAAGAGAATTGACATTTCATTCATTCCAACAGGGGAGAAGACAGAGTATACCATTTGGGTATAGGAATTTTGCCTGGGTTGGTATAATATGGCCAAAGAAAATATTTTTCTGGTATAAAATATTGTCTTTTTACATAAAATAATTAGGACAATGATTACTGTTAGGCCACTATTCCTTTAACTGGAACTGTAAGGAAATACAGAGAGAAATAAACGTCTGCACTTTGAGTGGACTGGACTCTGTAGTTAGAGGCTCAGGGCAGGGTCCAGAGAAGGAAGGCAGGGTGAGGGCTGTACCGCTGCCATAAAGTAGGAAGGCTGGGTGCACATTTCTTGTTTAGGTAATACTTTAAAACTTAAAGTTTTAAAGATATCTCCCATAAAAGCTAACATCCAAAATGGTTTCAAGATTGTATAGATTGTTGTGCATTTGCTTAAGGTTGTTACCTCATACCAAACACATTCTTCTCATGAAAAATATTTGCATGTATTTCAAGAATTTTGTATAGAAATCAGTTATACTATGTGAGGTTCTGTGATAGGTTCAAAATCTACTTTGATGGATTGGATGAAGGTATATGAGGGAAATAGAGGAGTAAAATACATGGGTAAATGATGCACCATACGAAATTATTAGAAATTTTTAATTTTGTTATTAGAAATTATTAATTTTATTATTAAATACTGTGGGTGATTGTGGCTAAATTCACAAATAAAGGAAATAAAGTCCCAAATAAAGGAAAATAAATATGGTTTCCTGGATAGGAGTTATGTCTTTGGAAAATAACATACTCAAATTAGAGTGAAATGATTGACACTATACATCAAACAGAAATATTTATCACTATTTCTTTTCTTTTTTCTTTTTTTTTTTTTTTTGAGCCAGAGTCGCACTCTGTTGCCCGGGCTACAGAGAGTGCCGTGGCATCAGCCTAGCTCACAGCAACCTCAAACTCTTGGGCTCAAGCGATCCTCCTGCCTCAGCCTCCCAAGTAGCTGGGACTACAGGCATGCTCCACCATGGCCAGCTAATTTTTTATATATATTTTTAGTTGTCAAGATAATTTCTTTCTATTTTTTTTTTTTAGTAGAGACAGGGTCTCGCTCTTGCTCAGGCTGGTCTTGAACTCCTGAGCTCAAACAATCCGCCCGCCTCAGCCTCCCAGAGTGCTAGGATTACAGGCATGAGTCACCGTGCCTGGCCTATCTCTATTTCTTATTGACAAAAATACAATTTACTGATCAGGCTGTGAGAGATTTCAGTGTAACAGAGCAGAAATATCTAAACACATTCAACTAAAGAGACTAAATGATCAATCTTAACAAGATCCATGTAACTTAACCAGCTATGCAACTTTAACAGACTTTCCCTGAGTATAGTAAACTTTGTGTGTTTGTAAGTGCCTTTGTGGATATTCCCTCCACCTAAATGCAAATTACACATCATTATATGTTGAAGAAAATTTTCAGAGGAAAAAATATGAATGGTTGATAATTTATGAGAAGAAATGTAATTTGAAATAAAAATGAGATATCATTTTTGGGTTAAGTGTTTGGCAAAAATTAAGAATACCATCATATTTTTTGTCGAGAATATGGAGAGGGGGAGAGAAAGAGAGAGAGAGACAAAGTCAGATTGGAACAGAGGAAGGGAGGGAGAGTTTGGGAGAAGAAGGAGGGAGACAGGGAAACTGGAGGAAGAGGAGCAGGAAGAGAAAATATGAACAAGTAGTAATTTGGTGGGGCATGTGTTTCAAAGGTGAAATATTAATATAAAATTTTGTTATATTTTGAAGTCTTATTTGCCATGATATGGAATTTGGCAAAAAATACCCTATGGCCCTGTTTTGGACAGCTGCCTGTTTTTGTAAATAGTTTTATTGGAACACGGTTACACTCATTCTATTATTCATTGTCTATGGCTGCTTTCACCCAGAACAGAATTGAATCATTGCAATAGAGACCATTAAGATCTGCAAAACCTAAAATATAGACAACAAGGACCCTTGCTATAAGTAATGGAAAACTTTAATTATATTCAAGAACAGTGGTCTCCTATTGTGTTTGGATTATTTTACTCAATTATTGAATTATATATTAATGGACATTTACATTTATTTAATAAATGTTGGTGTTAAATATTTTAATATTTAAATGTTGGTATTAAATAAATTATATATTTATATTTAATAAATGTTGGTATTAGTTTCTAGTTTATACATTTTAGTATTTTTGTGTGATTTACCAACAATCTACGGGAAAACTTTCATCCTTTCAACCAAATAATTGAGACTTTTCTATTTAACAAGTTATCCTATTTATAGAAATATATTTGAATCCTTGGGGTTTCCATGTCTCCTCTGTAGAAGTAAAACCAAATATAAAATACATAAAAACACTTTATTTCTTCCCCTTTTTCATAATTATATGCAGAAAAAATGCTGACCATGTTGCATTTTTTTCTAGTATAAAATATTGTCTTTTTATATTGTCTTAGTTTTGGTGAATATGTCTTACCTATCCCTGCAATATTGCGACATTAAGGTCCAGAAACAGAATGACTATGTTTATTCAAAAATATATAATGCAACTTAGATTTCAGATTTCCTGTGAAAGAGGCCCAAGTGACTTGCATAAGGTCACATTTATAGCACATGGTTTAGGTTGTCCTCTTATCTGAAAGCCCATCTTTTTTTTTGAGATGGGGTCTCATTCTGTCACCCAGGCTCAAGTACAGTGGCACAATAATAGCTCTCTGCAGCCTTGAACTCCTGAGCTCAAGTGATCCTCCTACCTCAACCTCCTGAGTAGCTGGGACTACAGGCACACAACACCAGGCCTGGCTAATTAAAAAAAAAAAATTCTAGACACAAAGTCTCACTATGTTTCCCAGGCTGGTCTCAAACTCCTGTCCTCCAGTGATCTTCCCACCTCAGCCTCCTAAGTCGCTGGTACTACAGGAGTGAACTTGGCTCCATCATTTTTATGAACCTCCCTGGCTGGTTTGAAGGTGTCTTACACACCTTTCTCAACAAAATTCTGCTACTAATAGGTTTTATATAAACTTTTACTTTTTAGCTTTATCGAGGTAAAATTGATGTAGAAAAAATTGTACACATTTAATGTATACATCTTGATGAGTTTGGATATATACATATACTCATGATACCATTGTCACAACCGAAATACTAAACATATCTATCACCTCCAAAAATTTCCTTATGTTTTTTGTGTTGTTTCTTTCTTTTTTTTTCTTTTAAGAACACTTAACGTGAGATCTATCCTTTTAACATATTTCAAAGAGCATGATACCATATTAACTACAGGCACTATGTTGCACAACAAATCTCTAGAACTTATTCATCTTGCAATAACAGAAACTTTATATTCATGAGAAATGATTCCCCATTTCTTCCTCCCCCCCACTCTTTGGCAACCACCATTCTATTTTCTGCTTCTATGAGTTTGAATATTTTAGATACCTTATGTAAATGAACTTATGTAGTATTTATCCTCCTGTGACTGGCTTATTTCACTTAGCATAATGTCCTGTAGGTTTATCCATGTTGTTGCATAGATAAATGATAAAGAAATGGGGAATTATTTCTCATGAGTATAAAGTTTTTGTTAATGCAAAATGAGTAACTTCTAGAAATCTGCTATGCAGCAGAGTGCCTATAGTTAATATGATATTATGCAGGATTTCCTTCTTTTTTAAGGCTGAATAATAATCTCATTGTATGCATACACCATATTTTCTTTATCCATTAATTTTTTGATGGACGTTTGGGTTGTTTCTATATCTTGGCTTTTGTGAGTAATGCTGCAATAAACATGGGAGTGTAGATGTCTCTTCAAGATTCTGATTTCAGTTGTTATGGGCGTATACTCAGAAGTGGAATTGCTGGATTATTTTGTCCTATTTCTGATTTTTTGAGGAACCTTCATATTTTATGCTTTCTTCTGATTTCACATTGGAATGTTTGCTGACTACAATGATAAGAAACCAAAGCTGACAGAGTATAATGGAATAGGAGATTGTTTGGTAGCAGGTTATCAGAGAAGACCAAGTCCCCAGAGCTTTGCCGAACGTGCTCCGGATTTAAGCCTGTTTAGTCCTGATCACCGTCACCCATTAACAGATTCATTTCTTTATTCAATCTTGTAAACAGAACATTTAAAAAAAACTATTCACTTTTTTCCCTTTAAAATTATTGTCCTCCTCTGATTCATTTATTATATTAATACAATGAACAATTGAGCATTTAGCATGCAGGGGGCCCTTTTTCTAACCAAAGAGGAGTTTATGTTCTACATTTGAACCGCTCATGTCTTCAAATTTTACAACTACTAAATTAAAACTTTTGTGAGTAGATTTCAAAGAAAATGACAATCTGAATAGCAGTTCTCCAACTCCCAATCATTTCTCTGTTGAAGGATATGGCAAGGCATATTCCACCACTCTCGGAGAGGCTCAGCCCTTATATACCTGTGATTTCCCTGGGGGGAAAGTCATGCTCACCTGCTTGTGCAGAGTCCTAGGAATGTTGACTGTTTTGCTAGATCATGAAGACCGGCAGGAAAGTTGAAAGCCAAGAGGGTACAGCCTGGACAGGTCCTCAGAAGTTAATACCTGATGTGTCATTTTATTTTATAAACGTTTTGAACATTGTTTCAAAATGACATGCCCTAGTAGAAGACTTACAGAAAAAAATAAAACAAGAATAGCAACATTGGAGGTAAGTTAGATGGTCTTATAATCCTCAAAGAGCACACGTAAAGAAATAAACCACAGATTTAAGGTGTCATTGAAAGGAACTGTGTATGGAGTAATTAGGCGTATATATGACTTGAGGAGGCATATTGGAAAAGTAATTGAATTTGAATGAGATTTGAGAAGAGCAGTTTAATGAGGAATTGTGTTTAGCTGAACAGAACCTTAAAATGACAATAATTTGAATTAGAGGAAACTAAATTTCATGATAAAAGTTCACATTTTATGCAAATACCTCAAACCTAGAAAAAGTTGCGGTGTCAAATTTAACCAAAAACATTCCTACTTTGACTGAAATTATAAAAAATTTCAACACATTTGCTTCATTCTTAATATGTTATTCAAATCGTGATTCTCATATTTTTTATAATAGTAAATCAACTAAAGCAGATGTTACTTTTATAACTCACATGTATAATGATATTTCTGAGTGTAAATAAAAATTATACTTTCTTATGCACTCACAAAAAAAGGAGGTTTGATCACTGTCTTGGAAATGTCCGCCAAATAATAAAATTTTCTCTGGAGACTTTAGGAAGAGGCCAATCTAATGAAAAAGAAAAGACACATTGAAATGCAGAACATGTTCTTCTTGAAAAGATTGATGTATTAAATATTTATGCAAACACATTAAATTGGCAAGTGTATAAAAACATTATTACATATTCATCACCTTCACATTTCATCTTTTTGAAAAGAACTTCTTTCCTATAAAACTCAAATGGATGACTATAAGTTTTCCAAAGCCACATTTTTCAAATTTCATAACGTTAGTTTTTCTTGAGAGTTTATATTAATTCACATAAATAACAAAATTAATATTGAAACTGAAAAAGGCTAATAAGTTATCCAAAAGAGAAGCACTAAAAGTGCTGTTTTATCATTGGACTTTCTCTGTAAAACCTGAGCTGGAGCCTTCTAATATGAAAGATGCTCCCTTAGAGTGAATACTACCTTTGGGAAATAAATGAGCTCTTTTAGGTCATGGAGTTATTTAGTGAACAACTTGTTTAGTAACAAAAGCCAAATATCATAAGAGAATTAATACATTTCTAAATTTCTAACTTTTCCTAGAAGTTACAATAAATCCTGATTGACTCCAGAATTTTATGATCTTTGGAAAGTGTTATTTAAACTAAAACTTAAATTGACTATACCTTTCATTAAAAGCCAGAAACTTGAAATGATTTTATATGTGCTCTAAAAATATTCATGTTTAATATAAACTGCCTTATTATGGTGATACAGTGTTGAAAGGTTTCCTTTTTCCTTCTCTACTTCTACTCCTTTTTCCTGCTAAACTTTTTCCCCATTTCTTCCAGCTTTTTCTTACCTAATTATTTACTTGATTTTTATCACACTCATCATTATTTTATTTCTTTATCTTCCTGTCTTTTCATGCCTCTGCCCATTTTCCATAGCTTATCTTACCTTCCTGTTTGCATTTCTCTCCTTTTCCCCCCACTCTTAGCTGTTTTAAAGACTGTTGCCTTAATTGATAATTTTTCCTCACTCTGAGTCCTCATGATCTCTGTTTTGATAGTTTGTTAGGTAGATAGCTAGGATCTCTGGTTCTTCTAGGGACAAGGGTGCCCTGCTTTTGTGTGGCCTGCAGCAATTGCCCCACCTGTGAAGAAGGATAGGGCAGACACTTCATTTTTGTGTTGCCCACCCTTAATCCTATCCTGAGCCACACACACACACACACACACACACACACACACACACACACACACACACATTTAGGATTGCTATATCTTCTTGTTAAAGTGACTCTCTTATCATTATATAATGACCATCTTTGTCTTTTTGTTGTTGTTGTTGATTTAAAGTCTGTTTAATCTGGTATGAGAATAGCTACCCCTGCTCATTTTTTGTTTCCATTTATGTGGAATATTTTTTTTCTACTTCTTTTCATGGAGTCTGTGAGACTCTTTATGAGTTAAATGGGTTTGTGGAGACAGCATATATTTGGGTTGTGTTTTTTAGTCCATTCCGTCCATCTTAATCTTTTAAGTGGGGCATTTAGTGCATTTTATCCAATATTAATATTGACAAGTGAAATACTGTTTCAGTCATCATATTGATTGTTTCATAATTACTTTGTATTCTTCCTTGCATTGCTGTTTTATAAAAGCTGTGAATTTTCACTATCAAGCGATTTTATACTGGCTGGTATCGACTGTTCTTTTCGGTGTTTAGAGCGCTGTTGAGCATTTCTTGTAGGGCAGGTCTAATGGTGAAAATATCCTTTAGTGTTTGATTGTGTGGGAAAGATCATATTTCTCCTTCATTTATGAAACTTAGTTTTACAGGATACAAAATTCTTGGCTGACAGTTATTCTGTTTAAGTAGATTAAAGATGGGACCCCATTCCCTCTTGGTTTCTAAGGTGTCTGTTGAGAAGTCTGCTGTTAGTATAATGCATTTTCCTTTGTAAGTTATGATACTTGATGCTTTTATCTTACAACTTATAGGATTTTCTCCTTTACATTGACTTTGGCCAGACTGATGGCTTTGTGCCTTGATGATATCCTATTTGCATTGAATTTTCCAGGAGTTTGTTGACTGTCTTGTATCTGGATGTGTATATCTCTATCAAGAGCAGGGAAATTTTCCTCTGTTATTTCCTCAAGTAAGTTTTCCATGTGTTTTGCTTTTCTTCTCCCTCAGCAATACCTGTGCTTCTTATGTTTGAGCATTTTACACAGTACCATTTTTCTCAGAAATTTTGTTCATTTCCATTTATTCTTTGTTCTTTATTTTTGACTGACTGAGTTAATTCGAAAACCTTATCTTCAAGGTCTGAAATTCTTTCTTCTACTTGGTTTAGCCTGTTAAGACTTTCTACTATATTTTGAAAGTCCTTAAATGACTCTTTTGTTTCCAAAAATTCTGTTATCTTTTTAAACTATCTATCTCTTCAGTGAATTTTTCATTCATTTCCTAAATTGTTTTTGGGCCCCTTTGTATTGGTTTCTAACTTTCTCATTGATCCCATTGAGCTTACATGTGATCCATATTTTAAGTTCCGTATCTTACATTTCAAAAGTTTCTTTTTGGTTGGAGTCCTTTGCTGGAGAGTGATTGTGATCCTTTAGTGGTGTTCAGTGAGAATGTTTTTTCGTATTGGCAGAGATCCTTCTCACCTGGCACCTCTTCCCTCAGCTCAAAACAGGTAGCTTTATGGTTCATCTGGTCTCCTGGGAACTCTGCTGCTTGTATAGAGAGGAAGTAGTACACTGCTTTTTGGCTCATTGCAGGTAGCTACCCACTGTAGTGTAGCTGGCAATTTGGGTCAGTTGGACCTCAGAACCCTGGGAGAGTACTCAAGCCCCACTCAAGCCCCAAGTACTGTTGGACTGTGTTAGGTTATCCCCAGACTCCTGGTTGGTTTGCTTGAGTCCTGGGGGGACTAGACTGAGATCAGCTGGCAAATTTGTACTCAAACCACCCTGAGTTCAGGCACTGGCTGTGATAGTGAGGGGTGGGGTGATCTCCTGCTTTGGAAAAATGATCAGGCAAGAGAAGGGCAGATGCACACATACTGCTCACACTTCCCTCTTTTGGCAGAGACAGTGGTCTCTGTTCTGACATGCAATAGAACCCAGATTCCCAGCTTCCACCCTGACCAAGCTGCAGCAAATGTGGTGGGGCCAGCTGAACATGCTACATGCAGGATTTCCAGATTGGTTATGAGCTGTGGCTGAAGTGCTCTGGCAGAGAAGGTGCATTGTGCCAGGGACTTGTACCTAGGGAGGGTAGGCTCCTCCCAAAATAGATAGGCAGTTTGGGGAGAAGATTTCTAGCAGCACCCTCCCTCAGGGTATGCAGCAGCGTTAGTCCTTGGGAAACATGAAAGCAGTTGCTGTGGCTTTTTAGAGAAAAGGGAATGTACCCGAAGCTCTGTGGATTCCTGGGTGTGATAGGTGTTCTCTTAGAGGCAGTGCAACCCCACCCAAGCACCCTGGCTTAATCTTCCCCTGTGGAACCCTCACTGGTCTTGAGTGGAAACAGCCACAGCTGCCTCAGCAGCAGCAGGTAGGGGAGGGGAGGAGAAGGAGAAGGCTCTGAATGGTGGGGAGCTTCCCTGGACCCCTTTGTCCTATGGGGCCATCTTATGTGCTGTACTTTCCTTTTACTGTGAAGCAGCCTGCGCTGAATGCTCGAGTTCTGGGAGACCTACAGTTCCCCTGGAAGCCACCAGTCCCCTAAGGCTTCTGTGGTCTGAGTGGGTACTAGGGAGTGTTGGCTGTGGATCCAGTGATGTAGAGACCCAGGGTCTGAGATTCCCAGGTCAGGACAGCTACAAAAACACTGCCTGTCCATGAAGGGAGGGAAATGAGCTATACCTTCCTTGTAGTATCTGGGTGTGGTGAGCAGAGTACTGCTTGGTGTATACACCCCTACCAACTGAGAACTGGTTGTCCTGAAGTTCACATTTACTGAAAATTTGGCACTTGTCCCCAAGGCTGCATTGGAAGAATGAGGACAAGTGGTTTGAGGAGAGGGAAGGAGGAGTTTATTAATTTGAAGGCAAATGAGGAAGTTTGCAGACTCCTGTCTCAAAGTACCAATGTCCTGCCAATGAGCAGAAGTACAGAGCTTTTAAAGGTTCTGATTAATCCCATAATTCCATTTTTGACAATCTCATGACTTCCCCGCTGGGACTCATCCCATCTTTAGCTAAGACAATCTCATGACCTCTGCCAGGGCAATTCCCCTGAGCCTTCTCCTGTGGCACAAAGAACAAAGGGCATTTTCCTACCCCTCCCGACCACTGGCCTGAGGCAGGGATGCAGGTTTTAGTTCTCAAAAAGCGTGAGGGAGTTTGGAAGAGACAGAAAATATTTTTACCCCATTTCAGGCCATTTTCTCTGTTACTCACAGCAAAATCTTGTGCTTGGGAGCAGAGGAGGCTGTCCTCAGCGTTGGGTTGTTGGAGAACGGGAGGTCCTTGTATCCACATCCCTTACCTGGCTGCCTGGCTTTAAACTCCCAAAGTGGCACTTTGGGCCTGTGACTGGAGAGACTGGAGCCTCTTCCAGGCAAACAGTGTGGACAAGATGCTGGGTGGAGTGGGGTCTTCTAGCATCTCAGTCACACTGCAGCTTATAGAAGGGAATTGTCCCAGGAGTAGGTAGAAGAGCTTGGGATCCCCTCTCCCTCCTCAGTTGGACGAGGTTGCAGCTGTGTCAGCCCAAACCTAGCCCAAGCATGTGGTGATGCCTGGCTTCAAACTACCAAAGTGGCACCTTGGGCCTGTGGCCAGAGAGGGTGGATCTCTTTCCAGGCAAGCAGTGTGGGCAAGACATTGGGGGAGTGCCATTTGCTTGCATCTTGGTCTCACAGCAGCCTGTAACAGGACAGTGGGAATTGTCCTCAGTGTGTGTAGGAGAGCTTGGGCCCCTTTGTCCCTCCTCAGCTGGGCAGGGCTGTGTCAGCCCAAACATGGGGCTCTGCCCAGTGTGTAACTCACAAAATGGCACCTTGGACCCTGGGACTGGAAAGGCTGGGGCCATATCCAGGCAGGCAGCATGGGCAAGAAACAGGAAAATGCTGTCCACTCACTTCCATCTCATTCTCAAACACAGCCCACATCAGGGTTGTAGAGACCTTCCCAGGGGTGCACAGGAGTGCCTAAGCTCCTCTGTCTCTTCTCAGAATTGCACAGTGGCTGCAGGTGCACCCACAGATATCTGGTATCTATGCTCTCAGCATGGCACCTGGCTTGAGCTGTTCTAGGCTCAGATGCCTGTGGGATTTCATGTGAGTTTCCTTTATGGAACAATGTCTCAGTGTAATCTGTAATAGGCCCAAGCCCTGCATGGATTGGGAAGTTCTCTTGTAGCCAAGATCATAAAAGCTCATCTCAGAGAATGGATCCCTGGAGGCTTCTCTCTTACTCTTTCACCATGTCCAGGAACTTTTCCTAGCTGTTAGCCAGCTCCCTGGCCAGGCAGTTGCCCTGAATCTTCTGTTTACCCACTTTTGATACTTCTAGTAGTTTTCTTAGTGAATCTTAGCATTCTGTCCTGGATAATCTGTTTGAGATGTGAGAATCCGCTTACTATTCTGATTCTTCTCCATGAAGGAGGCACATACTACCTGTGTCTACTCAGCCATGTTGATCCAGTACCCTCCAATTTTCCTAAAAAGTCATAAGGGAAATTGTTAAAGCTACAATGAATGCAAAATTATTAATTTAATCATTCTTCCTTTATTAAACCTTATATATACTTCTCATTATTTATTATATTACTGTGATAAAGTTTTATACATCTAGATTTCTCTGAAGCTAAGTTATTTTCTTACATGAATTTCCCAGAAATATGGATATTCAGAGAAATGGTAGGGGAATAAATCTACAATTTTTCATATAGACCTTTTATAAAGGTTGTGCAAAGACAGTTTCACCAGAGCAGAAGAGTAAACCAGTTTGACCCCAAATTCTTATCATTGTTTTTATATTAACATTAATTTTTTTCAATATGAAGGGAATAAAATTCTACATTAAAATTAATTGTATTTTTCTGTATCAAAATTGAAGTTTAGATGAGTTTCTAAATGGGTTTAAATTCCTTTAATGTAAATTATTTATCTGTGTCCCTTTATTTGGGGAGAACTTAGGTTAAATAAACTGTATTTATTGGAAATGGATCATCCTTTTGGTGATTTACATTTATTTAAATTTTCTATGACTTGTTTTCACTTGATTCAGCAGTCTATCAGGAATTTAGATTGATATAAGGTGTGTGAGCTATGTATCTAAATTAATTTTTCCACAAATTGCTAATTAATTATCATTATCAATATTCCTTCTCCATTACTTTCTGATGTTGCCTATGTCAATAAATTTTTCATTTTAAAGCTTTGTTCAGGAATTTTCACTATGTTCTATTCATGTTCACACTTATTTTTGTTCTAGTAACATACTATTTTAATTATCACTGTTTTAAAATGTGACTTCATATCTAGCAGAGTTGGCAGCTCTGCCTCACTGATATTCTATTAATTTTTTAAAATAATTTCTCCTATAATTTTTTGTAATATACAAAATTTTGTTTAATGCAAGAAAACAATTAAGGACTATTTTAATGGGCATTATGCCAACCCTACAGAACAACTTATATAAAAATGTACCTTTTAAAAAATATTAGTCAATGTCAATATTTACATTATAGAAAATAATAGAATATTCAAGGAGTATTTTGCTTATTAAAACAGGTATTTAAAAATGAGAACTAAGAAATATGTGATTATTGCTTAAAATAAAATTAAAATAAATAGTACTGTACTATATGAGGTGCTATCCTTGTTTTTAAATTTAAATATACAGATGTTTTGTAGGAATTTTTCCTTACTTGAAATATACCAGATGTAACCCCATCATCCCTGATCATTGCATTGGTTTTATATTTGCTTTCCCTCTAACATAAAAGACTAAATCCTAGAAGACTAGATGCAATATCTTATAAAGCTCAAGGGTTAAAAAGAAATGTTCTAAATTGCAAGAAGTCAAGAAATGCAGGTTTGTGTTAGAGGAATGGAACTATATTTATATCTGAAAGTTAATTAGGTATTATGCATTATAACCAGTATGGTCTAGTTCATAATGAAAGTATTTTATGAAAAAATAAAGATTTAAATTTTCATTAGGACCTTTTTGTGTTGGTGATTTGCTGGCACAGTTGATTTGCATGAGGCATGATTAATGATAAGCAAGGAAATAGTCTTACCAGGTAGAAGGAAATGAAAAATTATCCTCATAAAAGAACACTTCCTAGGATAAACATTTCAACATTAAAAAAAATGATTCATTGAAATTTTGCAACATAAAACAACTATATGAAATGGTAATAAGGTAAACTTATTAGCCAGTGTTTATTAGTTGGATTTGTTTACACCAGGTGTGAATTTTCTAGGACAAAGGCTTGAACTTCCATTTCTTTCTAGAAACTGCACGAGGTCATGAAGCAAATAACCAGTTTGGCACAATTTGACAAGACAAATACAAACATTACAAACCAGTTCATCTTTAAGTAATTGAAAGTGTGTAAATAAAGATAGTAAAAACTCATATTGTTATGAAATTGCAAGAATACATTCTGTTTCTTTACTTTGAAAGGGTGAACACACGTTTTTATATGTCTCCTGTATAACATAAACTATGAGAAGCTTGTGTTACGTGATATGAATGACTGATATGTGAGTTTATATTTGGAATCTAAAAGTGGTATCAAATAGTATTAACTCAAAATAATATTACTAAAATTATGGAACTTCTATATGGAATGAATGAGTTGTAGAGCTCATTTATTTCAGTTATGGTTCTTCACACAGGTACAGTGGCTGCATACAATCTTTACTGTGGTTGAGTGACTATGGATTGTTTATAGTTATGGGAAGAGAGCCATGGTGTATTCAGCATTTTTACTTGTAATAAGGGCAGGTTTCATGTGCATGTGGCCAATGTGGTTGCTCAGGGATCCGCAACGTGAAGGGACTCTCTCTTGGTTTAGTGTTCTGCTATTGCTTTTTTGAAATTCTTAACAATATTTGAACAAAGGACCCCTCCTTTTCATTTTACACTAAGCCCTGCTAATTGTGTAGCTTCTTCTTTCTGTAATGAAATACTTTATCCAAGACTCTCATGTTAAGATTATCAGTTCCCTAGTGTTACAGCTCTTTTAGAATTTGTCTAGCAGGTTTTCTGGTCTTCACCGGAAGACTCCTCTCCGCCCCTGCAAAAAAAGATTATCAGTTCTCTTTAACACAAATACTACAGTCCTCTGTGAAAATATATTTGAATTAATTTTTTTCCTCATATACCTTCTTACCCTTAAAGATCAAAAAGAGAAATTATCAAATATGAGACTGGCAAGTATATAATTAGCTTTTCTACTACTCACATGTGATTTGGTTTTAGACTACAACTCTTGTAGTTTTCTTCCTTTTAAAAAATGTATTGATAATATGATAATGCTGTGAATGCTATTGCAACTGCAAGCTACCTTATGTGGCCTCATACTTCACCCTACCAACAGAAAAAATAGTAATACAATAAGTACCCTTATACCCTTAACTTAGATTCGGTGATTATTAACTTTTTATGCCACTTGCTTTCTCTCTCTCCCTCTCTCTCTCTCTCTCTCTATATATATATATATGTGTGTGTGTGTGTGTATCCACACACACATTTTTCTTTTGAATCATTTGAAAATAAATAACAGGTATTTTGACATTTCATCCCTAAAGACTTCAGTTTGCATCTCCTAAGAACATTCTCCTGCAAGACCTCAGTACCACCCAAGATATTTAAACTTGAAAAAAAATCTGATATTATTTCAGTTTGAATTTCTCTAATTATCCCTAAATATTGTTTATAGATTTTTAAAAACCTAGCATCTAATCCAGACCCATGTATTACATTTGGTTTGCATGTCTCTAATGTAATAAAAATATCCATATTTGCTATTTTTTCTCAAGAGAATTTAAGCTTGGAGAAAGTAGGAACTTCTGTGGCTTATACTTTTTTGATCGTTCAAGGAGGCTGAATGATACAGGGTAAAAGGTAATGTGGTATAGAGTCCACACTTGAGCCACATACGCATGAATCCTAGCTCTGCCACTTGGCTGTGTGACCTTAGATATACAGCCATCCTTGGTATCTGGGTGAATTGGTTCCAGGGGCCCCACAGATACCAAAATCTAAAGATGCTCAATTAGTAGCAGTTTGATGGTGAGTACATGTGGTGTATGTTTTTCCATCCTTATGATACCTCACTTTGAAGGATGGTCTCAATCTCTATCTAGGATAATATAAGAGGTGCTAGAGCACCATTGTTTTTTGTAGTTGAGTACTATTCCATGGTATACATATACCACATTTTATTAATCCACTCATGTATTGATGGGTATTTGGGTTGTTTCCACATCTTTGCAATTGTGAACTGTGCTGCTATAAACATTCGAGTACATATGTCTTTATTATAGAATGTCTTTTGTTCCTTTGGATATATACCTAGTAGTGGGATTGCTGGATCAAGCGGTATTTCTATTTTTAGCTCTTTGAGGTATCTCCAAATTACTTTCCACAGGGGTTGTACTCAAACTGGTACTAACTGATCAACACTAAGGGGCTCACATGGTAGTAATGCTCACTGGGTGCCGGTCATGTGGTGGGGTGGAAGGGTGGGGGTAGAGCAGGTGGGGTGGGTGAACCCCCAGCTAATGGAGATGGGGCGCCTTGTATGGGGGAAGGACACGCTCGTGGCCCTGGCTTGAGTGAGGCAAATGTATTTTATGTAACCAAAATGTATCCCCATAATATCCTGAATTTTAAAAAATAAATAAATAAAAATAAAGTAAAAAAATAAAGATGCTCAAGGCCCTTATATAAAATGGTGATTTAAAGTATAGGGGAGGATATGTGTAGGTTGTATGTATACAAGTATATACATATACAAACAAATACATGTAACCTACACATATCCTCCCCTATACAATGGTGATTGAAAGTATGAAGTATTTGCAAATACGTATAACCTATACATATTCTCCCCTATACTTTAAATCATCTCTAGATTACTTATAATAACTAAACAATGTAAGTCCTAAGTAAATAGTTATTATACTGTATTGGTTTTTATTTGTATTATTTTTATCATTATATTGATATTTTTAATTTTTAATTTTTTTCAAATATTTTTGATTTTTGGTGGGTTGACTCTGTAGATGCAGAACCCATGGATACAGAGAACCAACTCTCCTCTTCAAATTTTCTGAGCTTCAGTATCTTTGTCCTTAAAACTGTGTGGGGGGTTATTATCTATATTAAAGTAATTGTTGTGGAGATGAAATGACATAAAGAATGTAAAGTACTATATGCATGTAGATGGCACATGCATAAACGGTTTCTCTTTTTATCCTCCTCTTACACCTCAGTCATGCGGATGATGTGTTTTTGGTATATTTTCTTTTTTTTTCAATATGTAGTATAGAATTGAGAGAAAGACAAAAGAAGAAATTTTCTGTTTGTTGGTTTTAAGAACCCGTATGTCTTGTATTATCTTCAAGGTGATGAGAAAAGATTTTATAATAGTTCAAGTATACTTAGGTTTATTTTAAATTCAAGGAGTATATTCGATTAGGTTGTATTTTAAAAGCATGGCATCTGGAAATCAGAAATGGTAAATTTCTCAAAGACATTTGTCTTTAAATGAATGGTTCCTACCTTGAAAACAACATGGGAAAGGTCCAGGAAAAGCACAAGAGGGTTGAAGCCACAGTGAATGGCATTGCTATTCTTCTAGACTCTACCGGGATTCTGGGAGCCAACAGACATGATAGTGACCACAAAGCTTCACATTTGCTGGCAGCAAGACTCTCTTCTCTCTCCACAATTTTGTCAAGCTGGCATCGTAACTTTGGAAACAGTGAAATAAGACCACAAAAATGCTGTGTAAACAGCAGGGACCTCTGTTTTTCTTTCTTTATGATTCTGTCATCCGAAGTCTTTCTCTACCTCCTGTGTTCCTGGGACTCTTCTTTGAGGATCAGGAGGAGTGTGGAATGGGATTGGATGCTCTACTATTGGAAATTTATGGATCAGTCTTATTTGATTGGTTTCTATAAAAGCAATCAAATTTATTGGGAAAATAGTATTGGAAAGATTTATTTTTTAACATTTTTCATTTTAATTGAAAATATACATTTATTGTGTACAACATGATGTTTTGAAATATATATACATTGTAGAATGCTAAAATGAGCTAATTAAAATGTGCATTACTTCACATAGTTATCATTTTTGTAGTGAGGACACTTAAAATCTGAGCATTTTTCAAGAGTTGAGAGTTAAAACAGAGTAGGTAGGCTGGATGCAGTGGCTTATGACTATAATCCTAGCACTTTGGGAGGCCGGGGTAGGAGGATTGCTTGAGGCCAGGAGTTTGAGACCAACCTGAGCAACATAGCTAGACGCTGTCTTTATGAAAAATACAGGCATGGTGGCATATACCTGTAGTTCCAGCTACTCGGGAAGGTAAGGCAGGAGGATCTCTTGAGCCCAGTAATTCAAAGTTACAGTGAGCTATGATCAATGCCACTGTACTCTAGCCTGGGTGACACAGTGAGACACTGCCTCAAAAAAAAAAAAAAAAACAAAAACAAAAACATAGATATGGTGAGCCAATTTCTACACTGACAAGGTATTACTGTATTGCTTTAGGTATTAGGACCACAGAAGTGGACAAAATTGAGAAGTTCTCTGCTTTCACAGATTTGCCATTTAAGAATAATAAGTACATAAATATGCACACACCATATTAAATATATGATAGTTTTAAAGTGTTAAAACTAGTTCTTATAAAAATTAAGAGAGTGTGGTATTGGTGAAAGAATAGACAAATAGATCAATTGAACAGAATAGAGAGCCCATAAATAGCTCACACAAATACAGTCATATGATATTTGACAAAGGAACAAAGGCAGTTCAATGGAGAAAGAATAGTCTTTTCAACAAATGGTACTGGGTCAATATGCAACAAAATGAATCTAGACACAGACTTTATGCCTTCCACAAAAATTAATTCAGAAAGGATCATAGACTTAAATGTAAAGTGCAAAGCCATAAAACTTTTAGAAGATAACATAAAAGAAAATCTAGGTGGCCTTGGGTTTGGCGATGACTTTAGATACAACACTGAAAGCATGATCCATGAAAGAAAAAAATGATAAATTGGACTTCATTAAAATTTAAAACTAATGCTCTGCTAAAGACACAGTTAAGAGAATGAAAAGATGAGTCACAGACTGGGAGAAAATATTTGTAAAACACATATCTGATAAAGGATTGGTATCTAAAATATACAAGGAACTATTGAAACTTAACAATAAGTAAACAACACAATTAAAAAATGGGCAAATGATGTGAACAGACAATTCAGCAAAGAAGATATACAGATATCAATTAAACATATGAAGAGATGCTCAACATCGTATGTCATAAGAGGACTGTAAATTAAAACAACAGTGAGATGCCGCTACACACCCATTTAAATACCTAAAATCCAAAACACAACAATAAATGCTCGTGAGGAAGTGGGGAAAGGAACTCTCATTCATTGTTGGTGGGACTGCAAAATGGTACAGTCACATTGGAAGACAGTTGGCAGTTTCTTATGAAACATATTAATAGAATATGGCAATAGCATTCCTTAGTATTTAGCCAAAGGATTTGAAAACTTAGGCTCACACAAAATCCTGCACACTAATGTTTACAGTAGCTTTATTCATAACTGCCAAATCTTGGAAGCAGCCAAGATGTCCTTCAACAAGTGAATGTATAAACACCCTGTGGTACATTCATACAATGTGCACTAGTTTTCTAGGGGTGCTATAAAAAGCATCACAAATTGGGTGGCTTAATTTATTGTCACCTTTCTGGAGGCCAGAAGTCTGAAATCAATGTATTGGGAGGGTTGGTTTCTTTTGAGGGCTGTGAGGGAGAATCTGTTCTATGTCTCTTTCCTAATTTCTGGTGGTTTGCTGGCAATCTGGGGCATTCATTGACTTTTGATGTACTAACTCCAGTCTCCACATGACATTCTTTCTGTGCCACTTTCTCTGCATCCAAATGTCCCCCTTTTTATGGGGACACAGTCATATTGGATTAGGACTCACCCTAATGACAGATGATCTCTACTTGATCATCTGAAAAAAACCTTGTTTCCAAATAAAGTAACACTGACAGATGATCAAGATTTCACCAGTTTTTTTTGGGGGGGAGGGGCGGAGAGGATTCAACCCATAATACAGTGGAGTATTATTTAGTAATAAAAATAAATGAAATATCAAGCCATTAAAAGATATGAAGGAAACTTAAATGCATATTACTGAATGAAAGAAGCCAATCTGAAAAAGCTACATACTATGTGATTTCAACTATGTAACATTCTTGAAAAGGAAAAATAGAGAGTACAAAGGTTAGTCGTTGTCAGGGATTCAGGGGGAAGGAAGGAGGGATGACTAGGTGGAGCACAGGAGAATGTTAGAGCAGTGAAACTATTTAGTATGAAACCGTAAGGGTGGATACATGTCCTTATACATCCGTCAAAATTTGTAGAATTTACAACACAAAGAGTGAACCCTAATGAAACTATGAACTTTAGGTAATATTATGTCAATATTGGCCTATCAATTGTTAAAAAATGCACCACACTAATGCAAGATGTTAATAATAGGAAAAACTGTGTGTTGGGAGTGGTAAGGCGGTACATGGGATCTCTCTGTACTTTCTGCTCAATTTGTCTAGAAACCTGAAACTATTCTAAAAAATAAAGTCTATTATTTCACTTAACAACAACAAAAAGGTTCCAGGTTCCAGGTAGCTCCATTAGCTTGGGCGGTCAGGAAGGGCCTCGTGGTCAGGAAGGGCCTCTCTGAAGAGATAATCTTTAAATCTGACCTACAGGACAAGAAGCTGTTTCCCTTGCGAGGTGCAGATGAGAGCATACCCCATAGAAGGAACAGCTGGAACAGATGCTGCAGAGGCAACAAGCTGAAAGTACTTGGGAAACACCAGGAGGAGCAGAGGGAGAGGGGAATGCTGTATAAGAAGGCAGGTGGGGATTAGATCAAGCAGGACTTTGCAAATAGAGTATAGTTTGGATTTTATTCTGAGTGTGATGTGAAATCATTAAATGGTTTAATAGGGAAGTACCAGGATATAGTCTATGTTTTAAAAAATATCACTCTGGCTTTTGGATATAGAGAATAAATGGTGTATGGAGACAACATTGGAGGCAAACAAGTTAGGATGTTGCAATGGTTTTAGCAATAGGTAATAATGGTTTGGACTAAGGCGGGGGCAGCAGATATGAAGACAGGGAGTATATTTGAGATGTGTCAATAAAGGTAATAGAAGAGAGGACTTCTTGCTGTGTCAATCATCTATGACACCATCATGAATCCAGAAATACATGTAAATGTCAAGTTGGTAACAGGCTAAAGTCTATGCCCTTTGCCATTCACATCCCCTTCCATGGAATGAAAACTCATCAGATCAAACATTGCTTTATAAATGGGTCTTATAAAATTGCACTTGATATTTGCTTTTCATAATGTTTGTTATAATAGAATTTAACTTGTGTCTAAAACTCACTTAGCATAGACATATTTTATAGTGTTTTAATTTCCTTTCACTTTCTCTGAAAATTTTTAATTATTGAGTTGGAAAGAAAATATCTCCTTTAGTAGAGAGAAAAGTTAATACAACTGAGCAACTTGGTATCCATAGCAGCTATGTAAATAAATATACACATCTTTATGTTATTTAGATTTGGAGAACCCCATCTAAAATATAGGTTAGCAATGAGGGGGAGTAAATATGATGACACCACACTGATAGATACCAATCACAACCTGGCAAGAAAAAGAAGGGAGTTTGTTTCTGTTTGTTTTTAAAAACTATTCTTAAAGCTGGCCAAGTGTAACAAATGTGCTGATTTTTGCCTCAATATTTTAAGGTGTATGGCAAAAAGTTAGAAAGCAAAGAACAGCCATAACTGATTTAAAATATGGCAAGTTAACAAAGTCCGTATCACCCATTTCTAAAGAAGATCTCAAAAGTTAACAAAGTTTAAGAAATTTAGCAAAATGACTTTAGTCCTTGAAATATTACTATAAAAAGGGATTGTTTTGTTTCTTTTAGGAAAAACTCAAATGTCCATAGGATAATGATCTAAGGAAGAATGTTAGGGTAGCTAACCAATCCTTTGAATAAAATACAACACAATAGCATGAATTTTGTGCTTTTGATTACTCATGTCAATCTTTTCATTGTAGAAAAACATGGCAGATTCTTACAAATAAGCAGTACTAGGAAGTATATTTGCTTAATGAAGAAGGCTAGTATCCTTGGAATGTTGCTCACAGAATGTGCCATCATTCACTTTCCTAATACATTCTAGGATGCTTACACCTTGGTGTAATGCTGCTGGCTGCCTCCATTTAGCAAGAGTAAAATTGTAGTTACAGACTGAGCCACACCATCCTTCTAAAATTCTACTTTATTCATTTTATGCTAAAGCTTTCACCTATTTCTGAAGTTTCACTATTTGCAAATACATTTTCTTTGTATAGACTATATCTCATGTCTATACATGAGTAATATTGTTCTCAGCTTTATGAAACATTTTACAGCTCTAAGTCTAACTGTGTTGTTAAACACATCACCGATGTGAGGTTAAACACATCAACAGAAAGGAGAAGCTGGATCTGTTGCATCTACTGTCACTGCTCTATAAATTTATTTTTATTTCAAAGGTTCTTACTGACAAAATAGTTATAAAATAATTAAACAATTCCTACAAGATTTACATTGTACCATCTCATTTTCAGTAATGTTTAATTTGTAGGTTTATAAGGAGTTGGCAGTTTACCTTATATACTGGGACACTTGCTAAATGCTTTAAAAAAGACTAAAACCTTTGAGAAATACACCTATGTGTTTCTTAACAAAACATTAAGGTTGTTAAGCCATTGTAATAAGGTAAACAAAAAGTCAGGTTTTGTTGGATAGTTAAAAAAGTTATAATGGGATTTTTTTTTTCTTAAGAGTTTTATGGGTTGCCTGCATAGGAAAAACTAAATTACCAGTTTTCTTTTACCTGTTTCTGTCATTTGTGAGAGGTCCTCAACGTCAGTGAGGATGCAAATGGGGCATTGTGGGAGACAGGAGAGGAGGGGAGTCCTGGGGAGAGTATTGGGAGCTTTAGTGGTAACCTTTCAAATGAACTCTCGCGCTGAAACAAAAGAGGGAAAGGAGGTGAACGTTTACCTTGTCGCCAGCACAGACAGGGCGAAGTGGGCGGAGAGGGATCACGGCAGCCGCAGGGAGGGAGGAGCGGGCGCACCGCCTCCAGACCCTCGAAGGGCTTTCCTCTCTTTTCAGAGCACACTTCTGCATACGTCTTGAATTCTCAATGCAGCTCGCTCCCTAGTGGCTTAATTTACAATAAACGAAATACAGTCCATTAAAAAAAACACTTTGCGGGGCGGGGGTGATTGTTAGGGATTGTGAAAACACAAAGGTCTCATACAGACCAAAGGTATCTGTCTCTTAAAGGATGCAGAAAGCCTTCTAAGTGAATCTTTCTAACTCTAGGTGTGTACACGTATATGCACATCTACATAAGCGTTTTTCTTTTCCATACCTTACCCAAGTTCTCTCTCTAAAACTTACTTCCTCTACCTTAGCGCATCTATCTGCCCCATTTGTGACTGCGCAGTTCATTCTTACAGCAGGCTGGGGAGCTGTTGCTTCTGCCAACGCCGCCGTCAGCCAGAGCGCAGAAGAAACGCTGAAGGCCAGCAGGCCGCGAAAGAGTAAAGAAAACGCTCTCCTCCAGCCCATCCCCTCCACCGCCGCCCTCCCAGACGCCTGCCCGCTCCCAAACACAGCCGAAAGTTGGCTCAGAGACACGGCAGAGGGGCGGGGGTTGGGCGACTGATGCAAGGAGGCTGGAACTGCGGGTCCCACAGCCCCGAGAGCCTCTCAAGGCCACCGACACGGCATCTGTCACCTCCTCGCCTGGCCTCCCCGAGCACCCGAGCTGCCCCAAGGCCGCGGCTCTGAGTGGCGGTACTCACTGTCCCCTACGTTCAAGCCGGCGCCTCCCTAACTCCCTGTCCTCACCCGAGCCCGCCCGTCGCCTTCTCCGCCCTCTCCTCGCCACTGCAGCGGGGGCAGCGCTTTGGCGCTCCCAAGGACTCCCCGCCACTCTCCCCGCACAGGCTGCTGCTGCCGAATCCCGAATCCCGCAGCCCACAGCTCAGCCGGGGACGCCCCCGCTAGGCGATGGGGACCCGCGCCTGAGCATCCCCGGCGTGCCCTAGGTGCGAAGGCGGGGGCGGGAGGAAAGGGGCGGGGGAATTCCTGATTCCCTGGCCGACCCTGGAAGTTGTCCTTAAATAAATACATCGTCCACCCCGCGGTTGAGCAGCCGTCTCATCAGAGCAGCATGTGGACTGGCTCGCCGGGTCCCCTAAGTGCTCTGTGGCTGCCGCCGCCTCGGTCAGCGCAGCAGCTGCTGGCAGCAGGAGCCGCGCGGGGCGAGGAGCGGGGACGCGCGGCCGCCGCGTCCTCTGCTTACTGCTGACCGCTTCTTCTCGGGAGGTGGCAGTCACTGCTGCTGCTGAGAAGCCAGCCCGCACTTCCACCGCTGGTCGCCTGGTGAGGAGTTGAGCCTCTGCGCCTCCTGCCCGGACCCACATGGCTTGTTACCTGGTCATCAGTTCGAGACATCTCAGCAATGGGCACTACCGGGGCATTAAAGGAGTCTTCAGAGGACCCCTCTGCAAGAACGGATCTCCCTCTCCGGTAATGTGAGCGCGCGCACACAGGCACACACACACACACTGACACACAACATTGAAAATAAAAAAATACACAAAAAGATATAGAGAGATACTATCCTGATAGGTGGTGGATATCTAAAACATAAACCTTACTCACAGGTATGTTGTGTCTGTTTATACAATTTATTGACAGACGCAGAGAGGGGTGTGTGTTTACATGTGTATTTTCAACACTGTCATTAGGATCTATAGTGCTATGGATGTAAATATTTACTGTGTGCAGTTGACTGCAGGGCTGTGAGGGTGGCTCCTCTGGGCTGCGTTAACTTGTGAATCTGCTGATTTGGGCAGTGTGGAAAGTTTGAGTGGCACTTTATAATGTGTTTCTGTGAAGTCAGCAGTTGAGATGAGTTAATAATGCAGTTGTTATCGTATAAGAAAATAAACTCTAAAGATTTTGCCTCAGATCACTGGCAAAAGGAAAGGCGTTGGTCAAAACTTGGTTATATCTAATGCTTAACTATATACATTCTCTAAGGGAAGCGAAAAGAGTTTTTTTTGTGGAAATCTGAATTGGATAGTGTGTTGTGTTATATACAAATATGTTAACATGCAATTTGAGTGATTGCTATTTAACTTAGTAGATTATTCAATTTATTCAAATAATTTTTATAAAATAATGTTATTTGGGATCTGTGACTTAAATATATTATTAATTCATTCCTTGGTACTTGCTATAAACTAATGTTTTAAGGATTCAAATGTGTTTCAGAAAATGGGTGTGTGTGTGTGTGCGTATGTGTGTGTAAGTTTTGGACTATTAGTAAGTGACTAAGTATCCAAACTTAAAGAACAACTTTTCTAGTTTAATAGAAAAAGCAGTATTTTAAGTCTGTATGATATAAAAAGGAAAAGCTTGAATTGCCTCATTTTTATTTTTTTAGGTTTGGTACTTTCCATCATAGTTTAATGCTTCATTAGCATGAATTATTCAAAACTACAATATATTATAATAACCTTTGATTAAACACTATATGTGATTCGCATGAGAAATCTAAAATCAGAAAGTACAAGTACCCAGAGATTTCACTAGGATTCCTCATGACGAACTATTCCTTCACATGCTTTAGTATACTGTAAAAAGTGGGTTGTTGAAACCCCCCAACTACTGTATGTGGTGCTGAATCAGAAGTGTTACACAGAAAATTCTGCCTATATTGACACTTACAATTGAACTCACAGGGTTAGAAGGGACTTGGAGAGTCCTAGTTGAATACAGCCCACATTCAAACCTTCTGAGCAGCAGATCTGAATCTTCCCTATTTTTAAAGATTTCCGGGATTGGAGTTTCTGCAGTCTCAGCAAACCACTTTAATGTTTAACAGCCCACAGAGTCATGAGAATCTTCCTTACAGCAAACTTAAATCCTTCAAATCCCCCTTTAAGTTTATTTTGTCTTGAAAGCCTAGAATGTTACACCTTTTTCATAGGTATTATTTTCCAATTCTTTGATAATCTCTGTGGCTGTCTCCCTAACCCTCCTTTTGGTTATGGAAATCTGAATTGGACAGTGTGATGTAATATAGGTGTCTTATTAATAATTCTCAGGATAAAGGGATAATTACTTCCTAATTCCCACACTATTTAGTTCTATTTAAGTTAGTCGGACTGCAGTGTTAATCTTCTAAAATCTCTAAGGTTTGCAGAGGAAATTTCTGTCACATGATCAAAAACTGCCCTTCCTCCCCTACCTTGGTCGTTCATCTCCCAGAAGCCTGATTAGCCCCATAGAGACGGAATGTGTGGATGTGAATGTAAGAAGACAGTCCCCATGGCTGTGCTAGCTCACTGGGGCTCGCCAGGTGCTTTAAATCCACAGGACACTGTTTTTATTCACTACTGGGCTGCTTTTTAGTAAAGCACTAATTCATTTACTTTGTTATATAGGTTCTACATTTTGATTCACTGGATGGTTCTCTCTGCTATTGATACATTTGGGGGTACTTAAATTATGTATGTGTCATTTAAAAATATCTAAATTAGCCTGTATATATACTTCCTTAACATGGTTTGATTTATTTTGGCTCCTTTTACATTTTACTATGGAACTTGCATGGCTTTTTCAAGGTTTCAGTAGCTTTGCACGTGAGCTGGACAGTGTGTGAAAAATTGACGTCTGTTCACTCTCTGTCATTGGCAGGTTGTTGAGATGAGTCTTCCAACATGTTGGGATTCTCTTCCCGCTCATTGCACAATGCCTTAGTCTTTCTCCCTAAGTTAAAATGGGTCACTACCTTTTGGACAGTAGACCCCTGTGTAGTTTCCTGGTCTAGATAAGGGTACGTTTGCCTTCTTCATTAATGAGTCGTGAAGCGTGAAACTGAAAATTGTGCTTATGCATTATTTTTTTAATCAGCAATACGTATCCCCCAGTTATTTTCAGGTTGATATAAATTTATTGATTTTTCCCTCACTGTAAACACTAAACTCAGATATCTATAAGACGTAATCATTTATTTTTTTCTTAAAACACATAGGTACTCTGACATTACCTTTTTCAAACTTAGTAACTAGAATGATCTAAAATTGACCTCTACATCAATGACTTTAATTACTTCCACTCACTGAGACTCAGTTTATCTAGGACTATAGATTGGGCTACTTGTAGTTGATTTAACTAAATTTCATTATGTTTCCAATACTTCAACTTAGATCCTTGATCTTTTAATCCAAATGTCCTTCCTTTTTATTTTATTCTACATTTCTCTGTTTAAATAGAGCTGTGTAAAAGTGGTATATGATATTGGTATTCAATAAAACACAATTATTGTATGAGACTATTTTGTAGGTCTGTTGTAGAAAGGAGAAAAGCTATACTTTCTTTATGAGATAATAAAAGTTTCTCCTTTTGTAGTTCTGATATAAATATACCTGGATAATATGGATATAACATTTTACTGTCTTGTCTAAAATTATATAGACATAATTTTTTAGTTATATAAAGTGTATGTATTTCTTATGTTCATATCACATGTGATATTAAACTGAATATAAAAAATAGAATGAGTATATTTTTATATTTTTATTTCAAAGGATTTCACTTAAAAACATATTGAATCATTAAGTGGAATCCTTGTAATAAATATTTAATGGAATACTTGAGAAATAAATAAAGCATTTTACCCCCAATTTTCACAGATCAGTAAACTGAAAATCCTAGAGTGAAATTCAGCTTCTATCTTCAAAGTGAAAACATGGAAATGTCTTATCTATTGCATCTCTCATCTCTATTCTTTTTGGAAGTTGTGCATGAAAAAAATAGCATACTGCTTTTTCATCATAATTAGGATGTGAATAATTTATTTGAGATAGTTTATGTTACTTTAAATCGGGAATAGATTAAAGAAAAGAAAGGAAAGAAAAATGAGAGAGTATTACACAGTGCTTAATGGTAAAAGTCTCTATTTTCAGAAAATAAATGTGCATCCTACCACACTTTAGGATATTTATCCCCTACCCTTTCTCAACTCTAAAATAATATGACTGCATGATGACTTTAAAAATTAGCATAAAATAAACACACACACACTATAGATACATAGCTAGAGATACACACACATCGTTATTTGTGATCAGCTAAGAAGTTACCTATATATTATAGTCTTTTACCATCAAACATGTTAATGGTAAAACTTTGTTATAATAATTGTAACAACTTTGTTACAATAATTCATTAAAAACAGTCCATAGGTGAATTCATTTTTTGTTAACTTCTAAGTTCTTCTATCACCATGTTTGCATTCAGTAAAACAAATAATATCTTCTGTGTAATATCAAAAGTATATTTGAATTGATTCTTATTTGGTGTAATCAAAAATATCATCTCAAATTTAGATTCATTTTAGTGTAATTTGTTATAGCTTACCTAATCTGTGTGTGGTTTCTACTAATAGTAAGACTATCATTCAGAATATCTATTGATATCTATTGATTAAATGTTAATAATAATCATAGGTATGTATTTTACATGTGGTACATGTTTAGCTTATTATCGCTCTTTTGAAATTTAGGTAAGGTGATATTTCCTAAGAAGTGCTTATTCCTGGAAGCACCAGAGTTAGACATCCAGGAATAGCTGTTTCTGGAGTGCCTATTGTCTTCTCCTAAGGCATTGGATGTGAAGACAATTCTTGAGATTGTCATCTAAGCAATAGATCAGGGTCTTTGGATTTCTTGTTTTATGTTTAGTAATCTCATCCTAAGTTATACATCTGACTAAATTGCCTAATAGAAGGAGGTGGCATATAAATAAACCAGCATTTTAAGTGAATCAAAAATCCATTTATTTTTATAATTTGATAAAATTCCCTTTTTAAAATTGTAAATGTATACCTATAACTGAAAGAAATTCTAGAAAAGTTGAATTACCTTGAAGGTGCATCTGTATATCCACAGAACTTCTTAAATGAGGAAATGAGTGCAGTTACACACTGGTCCTTTTTTTCTAATGCCTATAATATCTGATTGTGTGTATTTTCATTATGCTTAATAAGTAGATGTTAAACACATTAAAAGATGCTCTCAAACTGACACATTTTTCATGTGCTAAATATAATTATGAAGACATGCCCTCCCATAGAGAAGTAACCTGCTTCCTCTTCTTGAATTCATGAATACATAATATTGCCTTTCATGTTGAAACTTTCAGATGTTTTCAATAAAGAAGACTCAGTGACAATTCTTATAACACATGTTTTCTTTTTTATGTCAAATATCGTATTAAGCAACCTCCTTTCTTCTCATTACCTTTTTAATCCTTTCTTCTCTCCTCCAACTAACTGATTTCAGAAACTTTGTAGTTAGCACCTATGCTACCTAGAAAGTGAAACTCTCTAGGACCTAAACAAATTTGTGTTTATTTGACTTCAAAAAGTTTCCATAATAGGAAGAATCAAATGAGTATTTGATTGCTATAATTTGTGGCTTTTTATTAAATTATGTATGTTTATTTCATAATTATAATTTGATGGATCAGATCCCTTGATTTTTTTAAATCTAAGATCCACAATTAAGATAAACTCTCTATTTAGGTTTCTGCTCCATAATTTGGAAATAAAATAGAACATGTTGGTATTATGTGTAGGCTAAATGGACATGGTATTTAACATAGAACTTAACCACTTGCAGTTTTTTTTTAAACTTAGCTATAACTGCAAAATCTTTGTTGTATAACAGTGTGCATTAAAATACATATTTTGTGTTAAATATTAACACATCTTGAAATATCAGTAGGTTTAAGGCTGTATTGGGAGCAAGGAGCAAGAAGAGTAATATATATTTCAAATAACTTTATCAAGTGCATTTCAGTGTGAAGTTGGTTTGTTCAAAATACATATTATTGTAATAGTTCTTTAGTATATATGTACATATTTTATGGAAAATAATTTGAATAAAAATTGAAATAAGATAGTGCTTTGCTTGGAAATATATTTTCATTGTAATAAATATAGATTTTCATAAAAATGCAGGTAACCCATATAAAATGACAGATGCCAGCCTTTTGTAGATAGATTTTGCAAATCAGGTTTACTTAGTGGATAAGGTCTAGAGAGAGAAATTAAATATTTGATATGTTTTCAAGAAAAGGTATAACTATGGTGATAATAAGGACATACCAATTCCCAAGTTACACAGTCTCTCTTGCATTGGAAGTACTTACTGAATTTGAACAAAAATTCAGGAAAGATGAATTACTTCTTATCTTAGACAGCATTTTCAGGTGCAGCTAAGACATTCTGAACTTACTGAAGACCAAAAAAATATAAAAGCACATTTTGGGGTTTAAAATGGAGAAAGGATTTACTTTTTAAAATATTCACTAATCTTAATTTTCCTGAGATGGACCCCTGATAAAATTTGTTAAACTAAACTCTTTTTTAAAATTCAAATTTGGTATCTAAAATCTAAACATATACTTCTGAAAAACTGATAATACATTTTTTTCTTCACAGAAAAGGAGAAATGTTAGTTAACTCTTTTCTTCTTCAGCTGGTAGGAAGCCCAGACACAAATCTGTCACTTAGCAAAGTGATAGGGATTGATGTTGGTTTTAAAAGCAACATGATATGCTCATCTCTGCTCATCTCCTATTCCCAGTCCAGCTGTTATATGTTATTTCCCATGGCTCTCATTCTTTAAAAATTTATATTTTGTTGTTTTAATGTATATAGTTTCTTATGACTTAGGTCTATTGTGAAAGCAAGTTGGGTTACAAATATATAATAAAATGTAGAATGTCAAAATATAGGAATGCCACTCAGTACTGGACAGCTTTGAGAATGACTCATGGAGAGTATTCAGTTTGTTCATTTCTAGCAAGTATAATTAGGGCTGCCAATTTTTTGCTTTGACAATTGGCAATTTCCTTTTGGCAAATTTCATTTCACTTTTGTGTGGGTGTAAGAGGCAGAATATAGTTTATTTTGAAACTGATACTGCCAGTTTATTTTTTTAAATGATCTTCTCCCTCCCTATTATTCTTCTTGCCATTAGTTCTTATTCCTTTCATTCACATAATTATCAATGTTTTTCAATATCTTTTTTGGTTCACACATAAATGTTGGCACATATTTCTAACTCCAGAGGCACTAGCCCCTGCAAATGTGAAAACCACCCATTCTGTTTGCTTTTGCACCCAACCATACAAGTTTCTTCTCTGTTCACCATCCACACATAGCTTTCATCTCCAGCTCAGAGTTTAGAGCTTCCCCCATCTCTCCATTCAGAGTCCATCTACCAGTGTTCTTCCCCTGCCCTTCGTCCCACAGCTATTACTCAGCACTTCGCTTGTCCTATGTACCTCCTCAGCACTAGACAAATAGAGTTTCCCCCTCCCTCCACTCACATATGTCTTTTCATTTTGGTATGAATAATTATATTCCCTAACATCTTTCTTGGCAAGCAAAGGCTATATGCATTTTCTTTTTGTGAATGAAATAAATGCTATATTTATCATATTTCTGTTTATACAGAAAATGACCATGAGGCCTCTTTTTGAATGGCAGAGAGGATGGAGGCTTCACTAGAGTAAAACGCTTCCTGCTGATTTGCTTCATCTGAATATGAAGTGAAGAGACATAGAGGTGGCCATATTGATTATGTTCACATTACCTAAAAATGTTCAGAATCCTTGGGTGATAATTAAGAGTCTTCATGATCCAGCCCACACATCTTCAGCTTTCACTCTATTATTCCACCTGATCCTATACTCTAGTTATACTGAACTACTCAGAGTTCTTGATGATGGTGTGTGTTCACAGACATTTATGCCATTACACATGCTATTCCCTGTGCTAAAATCTTCTTTTCCTTTCTTTGGTTGGGCAATATCTTATTATATTCTTACAGTCTTAACTAAGGAGATCAGTCCTCATGTGACTCTGTGCCGAGTTCCCTGTCATGGGTCAAGTGCTTCTCTTACAGGCTGCCATCACATCCATTGCTTGCCTTGATAATGACTGAACTGTGTATATTTATTGGTCTCCATTTCACTGTGGGATATGAAATACTTGGAGTGTATCTTCTGTCATCCTTATACCCCCAAATCTGAGCACAGCCTCTGCTTTATTATACTCGATCAATATTTGTTGAATGAATAAATGGATGTGTGAATCAATGAATGATGGGTAATACAATATTAGATTCTTCATTTAGGACACTGCCACTGATATGTTTGACACAACAGTGTAGCTGGTATGAGAAATATTGAAAATTTCCATCTAGTCATTGACCTTAATGTTTATCTTATTATTTAAAAGCTGTTTAATGTTAATAAATTGCCGTGAATACCTCTTATGCAAACTTTACTGCAAGAAGTCTCCAGAAAAGTGGGATAGCTCTTCAGTTTTGCTATATGTTTATTTTGGAATTAGTGAAATTAAGGAAATCTTAAGTATATGTTTAGGGATTATGAACATTAACTTACACAAATATACAAATATTGATTTTTATGTTTTTTCTGGGATATATTTTACATAGGTATATTTAACCTTACCTCTGACACTCTTGGATTATTACTTTTGACCAGTGATAGAGGGGTAGTATTATATGGGGATCAAAAAAGAAAGGCCCTGGAGTTCAACTGTCCCTTTTCAAACTCTAGTTTTGCCATTGAGTAGCAATTTTATAATTCCTCTTAACTTTAGTTTTCTCTTCTTCCCAATAGGGAAGGCTGGCCCCTAATATTGTGATTTGAGCCCAGTGCTTGACATTCATTGAGTGTTCAGTAAATATCAGCAACTATTATTGCTCAGATTGTGTGTGTTAATATGTATGCGTGCACATCTGACGTCATGGTGGGGAAAAACTTTCAACAAGCCTTAAAAAACTCCAGTTGGGTTAATTTTCTTTCTCTTAATTAAAGAATTTCAGTAGAAAATAAATACATTTCAACAGAAATTTAATTGCTGTAAATATGCCTTTGGTGACTTTGGTCCTGGTGGTAGTTCCATGAAGAAAATTTTTCCATGGAGAAATTTTTCCCCAATTAGTCAGAATCTTGTAGAATACAGCTTGTTCTATTGATGGATTAAGTGGACACTGTTTTCATAGCAAAGTTTCTTGCTTTAACGTCTACAAAGATCGTTTGGTTAATTGCTTCAAGTATAATTTAATACCTACTACATATCCAAATTGCAGAGTGCTTCATTCCATGCGAACATTTCAGAACATCTTTTGCAAAAGGCCACAAGAAACTGAAGATTGGGATATGCAAATGGAAGAAATTTATACTCGAGTTAGTTAAGCCATATTTTTTCATTGGCACGTATTTAATAGCTTCTGAAAAATGAATTACAAATTAGGAACTTGATAATTCCCTTCTTATTTAAGAGTGTGTAGTAAGGAGGAAAAATATTGATGTTAATATTTTTCTTTTTTTTTCTTTTTGTTTGAACAAGATAATAATTCCCTGGCTTGTAGCCACTATACCCTTTGAGACAGCAACATCCTGGAACAGTCAATTTATTAGTCACATACTTTCCAGCAATGTTTTATTTGCACTTGTCCTTTCTTGGATTGGTCAGGATGTGGCCACTATCTATAAGAGGAGTTTAACGTTCTTCTGAACAATGAATTTTCTCTAGACTATCCAGTCATCTAGAGTGGACATAGAGAGAAATAGCCATACTCTCAGATGTGGAGAAAATCAGGTTTAGTTTATGGTCAGTTTCTTAATACAAATAAATGTTTTTATGGTTGTCAATAGATATTTGATTTCTTTGCTTTATTTATAGAATTTAAACATTGGAAATATCCTTAGCAATCTGGTGCAGCCTCTCACTGTATATTTTTAATACATCCCACTATACATTTTTAATATACATGGTAGGCAGAATAGTGGCCTCCCAAAGATGTCTATGTTCTAATCTCCCTACCTGTAAATCTGATACCTTACATGGCAAAAGGGGCTTGGCAGAAATGATTGGATTGAGGAGGTTGCGAAGATTATTCCGGATCATGCAGGCGATCCCAGTGTCATCACAAGGGTCCCTACAGGAGGGAGGCAGGAGCATCAGGGTCAGAGAGTTTTGGAGATCCTATGTTATTGGCTTCAAAGTTAGAAGAAGGGGCCACAAGCCAAGGAATGCAAGTGACCTCTTGAAACTGAAAAAGACAAGTAAGTGGATTCTCCTATAGAGCTACAGAAAAAAATCACAGCCTTACCAACACCATGATTTTAACCCAGCGAGGCTTCCGAACTAAAGAACTGTAAGATCATAAATTTATGTTGTTTTCAGCCGATAAATCTGGTGTAATTTGTTAGAGCAGCAAAATAGTAAACTAATACAACCACTGTTAACATGGGGGTGAACGGTTCGGTAGTAGGGGAATCTCTGCTTATCAAGGTGATATTCCTGTGAGACTAGTGAATTAATGTCAAGTCTCCTTCTGCCTCTACCCAAGCATCTTTGCCTCCTTTAACCGTTCACTCACCAGTTCTCAGTGTGCCCTTTTAAAGCAAGAGAATAGGGAAGCAAGAAGAGCTCCCTCTTCAATATCAGAGACAGTTGGTAATTCTTTATGGTTAAGTCATATGAACAAATGAAACATTTGTGAGAACAAAGAACATCTTATGACGCATACATCACTTGTATTATTTTCTTATATATTAATTGAAATTTCTTCAGCTCAGAGTGCCTTATTACATGTTTTAATGTAATAATGAGGTATGATGGTTCTTGGTAAGATGATAAAATCAGTAAAACATTATCATATATTTAGAAAAATGCTCTTCACATTTTCAAATACCATCTACTTTTTCCAGATATTTCCTTTTTGTACTATCTACATCCTGTATCCAGAGGGCAAACTTAAAAACACAAAAATCAAATCATTTTAAAGGCATACCTCAAGGATATTTTTTTAGTTTATTTAGTCTTTCATTTAGAGATTTATAGACTCCTAGGGGGAAAAAGCATTAGTTTTAAATAAAAAGTGATGGACTGATTGAAGTAATAATTTTAATTTCATAAAATTCCCCAAATTTTCTATGCGAGACATAGTGGTATCTAAATGAAAAGTTACTTTTTAACTTTCATATTAAATAATAATATATAAATTATCATAAATTGTACATGTACAGCTTTTTAATGCTCCAGATATAGTTATAGAAAAATCCTGGTCCTGGAAGCCCCATGTGTGCCCTTTATCAGGCACGATCCCACTCCAAAGGCAACCACTGTCCTAGTACTATAGATTATAACCTATCTTATTTTTTAAAATAATATCAAAAGGAGTTTTAACAGGAGTAAGGAGTAAGGAACATGGGGCTGGGCACAGTGTTTCATGCCTATAATACCAACGCTTTGTGAGGCCAAGGCAAGAGCATAGCTTGAAGCCAAGAGTTTGAGACCAGTTTGAGCAACATAGTGAGACCCTGTCTCTACAAAAAATACAAAAATTTGCCAGGCATAGTGGCACGTGCCTGTAGTCCCAGCTACTCAGGAGGCTGAAGCAGGAGGATTGCTTGAGCCAAGGGGTTTGAGACCATAGTAAGCTGTGATTGCTCTGCTGTACTCTAGAACAGGTGACAGAGCAAGACCTTGTCTCAAAAATAAAATGAAATAAAATAAAATGAACAGATATGCTTTCAGCTCAACTGACAGAAAACTATTGAATTAAAGCCCTCATCTTTGGGTGGGGCAAGTAACTGGACAATGTTTCAGTAGTTTTACTTTCCTGCTTCATGTTGACTGACCAAAGCAAACTTGCTAACCATTTCAAGCAAATGAACAAGAGAATGCCGATTAGGTGAGAATGAATGGATTTATACTAATAAAACACATGGATTATATCCAGGGTGACATCTGTGAAATATTTCATTGTCTTTTCCTTATTATTACATGTTGATATTCAAAGATCCAACTATCTATTGCAGAAATGCCTCTCTGTTGAGTTTTCATTATTCCAGAGGAGATGTGAATTACATATTTAGTGGTAACATAACAATAAATGATTAAAAGAAAGAAACCTCTATTTTGGGCTTCTCATAAAAATGAAGTTTATATGCAAATGATATGTAAACTTTATTACAAAAGTTGTTATAATTTCACAGCATGCACGAGGATAAACTACAAGTTTGTGTCACCATGGAAACAAGATTATTGCCAAGATTATAGATAAAGCCCAAACAATGCTTATATTAATCAATCCTAATTTGAATGCATTTAAATATATTTAAAGAATTGATCATGTATTTTAAATCAAATTTAATGCTCTTCTTCCGACATCCATACACTAACATAGTGTGAGTTCAAGAGTTCTATATGATGTTGCTGGGAGAATCCTGGGTGACAATTGCTGATGATTTGCTTTCTTATCATCATAGAAGGAAGATTTGTGAAATAGTTTTATAAAGGAAAAGTAACCCTTTTATGTGTTTTTCTCCGACAGTAGGTCACTTTGCTGTGAATTTTTTTTAATCACACTCTGTTTCAATCTCTGTGATCACCAGGTTGTACTCTGCCCCCGAAAGTGATAGAGAAAGCCAGTCTTCCGCAGGGAATAGAGCAGGTGAGGAGGCATAGCTGGAGAGAAATGATAACTGGTGTAAAAATATTCATGGAGAGCTGCCTTGTGTGGATTTATATAGTACATAAGCATCACTTAATCTGAAGGTCTTAGAATTAGACCAAATGCATAACAACTGTACTATAATATGTGATCTAATTGTAGGACAAAAATTTGGGTACCTGAAGTTTTAAATTATTCATTGAGTCATGAATATAAGGCTAGCCCTAGGATTCAATTTCTGATCTTGATGAGTGCTGTGTTTGAATGAGGTATGGAAGGAACTGCAATCTCAAAATTTCTTACTATCCTGTTTGGGAACAACTCACTAATGTTTGACCACTGTTTTTCAGTTGTTGTTTCATTTTTTAAACTATGATATCCTTTGTTCAAAGGGAATCTTAGGAGCCAGGCAAAATAGACACAAGCAGGCAATATATGTAACCTAAACATTTGTACCCCTGTAATATTCTGAAATAAATAAATTAAAAAAAATAAAATAAATTTCAAATGCTAAAAAAAAAAAAAAAATAACTGTTTTATATAAAGGTGAGGGGAAGGTGTTGAATGGTGAAAGCCCTCTCCTTTTTCTCTGTATCTGGGCAGGGAAGGTGCATTTGGCCTAAGCCCAGGAAATCTCTGATTTGAATACCATATAGATGGAATGAAAGATAAGCACCTGCTGCTTCCAAAACATGGTTAAAATGCATACATCTTACCTGGAGTAACACAAGTAGCTATCTGACACATTGCCAATTAATTCCATCTCTAGGCATTGCTCGTATATTAGTTTCACTCTGCAGTTTTTATGAAAATTGTTAAAATGACTGTGGGGAACACCTGAGTGGATGAGTGAAAGCACAAGCAGCGTTCTCCTGAGCTAAGTGCCCAAGGAGGAGGGGAGTCAACTTTTAAACAGAGCCAAGTGGGGATTAACCAGTACGTGGAGTGGAAACCTGGATAGAGAAGCCTGGTCTTCAGGAGGTCAAGGATTTCTAGAATTAAAGACAGAGAAACATTTCAACTGGAGAGTCAAAGTCATTCATTTGTTCAGTAAGTCAATCAATTATTTATTCATCATGCATTTAATATTTGTTAAGGGTCTACTTAGTGCCAGGCACTTGCTGGCCATGTATGGACTTGTCTTTGTATGGATTTCTTAGAATTTTGGTTTTTTATTTTGAAATTTCAGCTACCTGGAAGAGGCCAAGGGGATGACAGTAGTTGAAGGCAGAGCTCCTGCAATCTTGTTGTGGTGTGCAGCCTGTGGGCCAGCACCAAAAGTATAATCAGCTGAGGGCTAAAGCGTTGTTGTAGATGTAGAACCAAGAAGAGAAAAAACATTAGCGCCCTAGACTGGGCTTCATGTACTGTGAGGGCATGAGGGCCCCCTTTGCCTTGGGAGAATGCTCTGTTCCTAGTGGTCGCTGCCAGACGTTTCAATTCATATGCTGCTAAATGAAAACATGCATTCAAATCTTCATTCTGCTTGTTATTTCCTCTTTAGCGTGAATAAAGGATCTGGAAAAGATTCTTCTCTTAACCTAATACCTTAGGTGTTAGGTCCCTGAAAGTAAAGTGCTACCTTAGGTGAAAGGTCCCTGAAGAGGATAATGAAAATATTGCATGGGAGCACTGAAGATGAATTTTAATTTAATTTTCTGCTTTGGAGGGGCTTTAGGGCCCCCTAGAGTGTGACAATCAAAAAAGGAAGCCCCTGGCCAGGCTCGGTGGCTCATGCCTATAATCCTAGCACTCTGGGAGCTGAGGTGGGAGGATCACTTGAGGTCAGGAGTTAGAGACCAGCCTGAGCAAGAATGAGATGCTGTCTCTACTAAAATAGAAAAAATAAGCCAGGTGTGGTGGCACCCACCTATAGTCCCAGCTACTTGGGAGGCTGAGACAGGAGGATTGCTTGGGCCCAGGAGTTTGGGTCTGCTGTAAGCTAGGCTGACACCATAGCACTCTAGCTTGGGCAACAGAGCCAGACTCTATCTCCAAAAAAAAACAAAAAGAAGAAAAGAAAAAAACCAAAACAAACAAAAAACCGAAAAGGAAGCCTCTAATAGAAGATGAGGACTTAAAGGGAAGGCATGGGGTGGAAGAGCTCTGTGCTGTCTTGTTTGGAAGATACACACCTGTCACCCCAGGTTCCCCGTGGACATTCTCAGGGACATTACTGCTCTGCCTTGAAGCTGGTGGAGTTCAGGTCTTTTAGGATTTCACAAACTGTGAAAATGGAGTCCTTATTACATACTGGGCACTGTACCAGGTGATACAGTGATAGGGAAGTCAACACAACAGACATGGTATCTGCCTTAGTGGAGACTGCAGACAGGGAATGAAAATAGGCAATACACAGATTTGTGTTTTGTAATACCCTATTTATAAGTATAAAAGTTCTTGTGAAGAAAAAGTAGCCGATGCTAAAGAGGGATATCACAGGGAGATCCTACCTAGTCCTAAAATTAGGCAAGACTTTCCAGAGTAAATGATAGCTAATCTGAGACATGAAGAATGAGGAGGAGTGATTCTGGCATAGAGCCCTGAATCAGGACCCAAGGAACAACTCTGAGCCATGCAACAAGGAAATGAGGAAATCGTGTCCGGTAGATAGACATTTGGCGTTTAATTTCACTACAGAACTACACACTATCATTCTACAGTCCTGACATGAGATCTTCTAGTTACTTCCTGTTGGTTATGCCAAATGAGATAGGTAACCATGACTGTTTTGTCATTGTTATTACCGTTACAAACAAAAATCAGAAATAACTTATAAACAAGAAAATAAGAATTCCGAACTTTAGTTATCATTAATGTAGTTACATGTGCAATAAATTCATGATAAATAGGCTCTTATAAGGAGAGAAGAACTGAGAATTAACTTCATATAGCTATACAAGGAATCATTTATGACTAAAGATTGACCCAAAATGCTTGTCTTTGCTGCACTAGGATAATCTGAGGTGGTCTGACCAAATGAGAGGGTTTTTTTTTCTTTGAGAGGATGTTACATTTGTATCAAGAAAACTGAGAAAAGTGGAGATTTTCAGATGTTTTAATTTAGTGGTCTCCAACCTTTTGGCACCAGGTACTGGTTTCATGGCAGACAATTTTTCCATGGACCAGGGTGGTGGAGGGGATGGTTTTGGGATGATTCAAGCACATTTACATTTATTGTGCAATCAAACCTCTCTGCTAATGATAATCTGTATTTGCAGCCCCTCCCCAGCACTAGCCTCATGGCCTGAGCTCCACCTCAGATCATCAGGCATTAGATTCTCATAAGGAGCATGCAACCTAGATCCCTCACATGCGCAGTTTACAGTAAGGTTTGCACTCCTATGAAAATCTAATGCTGCCACTGATCTGACAGGAGGTGGAGCTTATGCAGTGGTGCGAGTGATGGGGAGCAGCTGTAAATACAGGAGAAGCTTCGTCCACTTGCCCGCTGCTCAACTCCTGCTGTGCGGCCCAGTTCCTGACAGGCCATGGACTGGTACCAGTCCTTGGCCCGGGAGTTGCGGACTGCAGTTTTAAATCAATTATGGAAACTCATATTGTCTTTGTTAAGAAAATTAGAGACCATTAATACAATAACATTGTAGACCTAAGGTAATATTTACTGCCTTTATGATGTAACAGCAGATGAGGCACCTCTCTGGATCTCCAAAAAGTATGTGTGGCCACTAAAAAATGAGTCTTTTCCAGTGCTACTTGGCAACAAAGGTTGCATGTTTCTATACTTATTTAAAATTAAAATAAAAACTGTGATATGTGTAGGGCTTTGTGGTATAGTTTATGTGTGTATTGTGCATACACAAACTTGCTTCATGCATTTACTTCTTCCCCCTCAAATTTTAAGGTGGGAGCATGGAAGTTTTCCCTTCTTGTATTAAGTATAGAGAAGAGTGTAAGGGTATTGATTTTAGGGTTGTATTGCACTGGTTCAACCCCTCTTCAGCTCTGACCAGCTCTGTGACTACTCCAGCAGTATGAACCTTAGCTTGTTCACTGGTGATATTACTTCCCTTAGCACAGTGATTGGCACACGGTAAGCACACAGTGAAAGGCAGCCAGCTTGTTCCGTCAAAAACAGGTTTCCAGACCCCTTAAAACGGTCTTAACAGTGACTGGTAATTTAACACTTTTATATCAAATTGTTTAAATTGCTGCTCTTTTGGACGGGCCCTCTCAGATTGTGCATTACGGCAGTTGGGTTTTCTTGGGAAGAGAAGCGCAGGCATGGGGGCCGGTTAGCATTCTGTTGAGCACAACTGTTGCAAATAGCAGCCAGTGTTTTCACAACTTTCGTAATGAAAATGTTCAGTGTGCCCTACTTTCCTGATGCAGCTTTAATTCAAGACAATGATACACTGGAAGTGGCTTTTCTATTTTTCTTGGTGTTTTTGTCAGAGCAAATTGAGTTAAGCAGACCAGTTGTTTCTATGATCTTGCTGATATGTGGAAGGAATTTTTCTCCTCTTTTCTATAGGGGTAGTTATTTAATTTAAAGCTACTATTTCTGTGCTGGTAAACATCCAACCTCCTTACTGTGTTTAAATGTCTTTCTCTGCCTTTGGAAATTCTAATGAACCAGCCAGCACCCCCACCTCCGTTCACTTTCTTTCCTTAACAAAAACCTATTTTAACAGCAAATTATTTGAAATTAAATATATGACTAAGGTTATGTATGTTCTACATATGTTCATATGATGAGCAAATATTAAGATTCCTATGTACATATAAGCTTTTATGCACATACTTTCTCCTTTTAGCACATAAGAAAGGATTCAATATGTCATTGCCATTTCCTGGTGCAAAAAGTGTTTGTATGAATGACAAGTCAGGAAGGATAATGGAAACCACTCTCAGCTTTTCAAACAGAAGGAATACAATGCAGGGAATAGTTTACCAATGTGTAGAAAAGCCTGAGGGAGAGAAAGGGGTAAAGTGCTATAATCCAGAGATTAGTAACTTTGGGAAGTCACTACTGCCCCCTAGGGCTGGAAAGGCAAAGAGAAAAAGGTGTTTTTCTGGGCCCCTACAAGCGTGCACTCTGGTAGCGGTGGTGGTGGTGCTGCGTTTTCTTAGACCACCTCACCACTGCTCTGTAGGCACCCGTGGACTTACAGTCCCACTGGTGCTACTGGACTTGCTGCCTCTGTGGCTGGTGCCACAGCTGCGCTGCTACTGCAGAGCCCAGCACTGGCGTGGTGCTGCTGCTGCAATTGCTGAACTCATGAGTGCTAAGATGCTAAGGCAGAGAGAGCAGCCAGAAGCAGAAGAAAGAAAGTCATGGCTTCCTTCCTCCTCCCAGTTTCCATTCTCCCATCAGTGCTTTCCATCGGCAGACCCAACCAGAAACCAGCTGGCGAGGGGCTCTGGGATGTGCGCTTAACTGGCTTCCAGCCAGGAGTTTACAGGCTTCCAGTCCCAGAGGAGAGCAGGAAGAGTGAGAACAGAACTGATTACCCACAAACACCCAGCACTTACACATTTATACCACTTATTGCAAGACTACAGAAACTAAGAGGGAGGGTCATTAAGTGATAAAGGAAATTATTTTTCTGATATATATATATTACATAAAAATCTGAAGGATGGGTACAAATATTTATGTTTAACCCAAACCTAATGTATTTGTTTCCTATTGTTACTGTAACAAACTACCACATATTTAGTGACAAAAATCACACAAGTTTATTATTTTTCAGTTTTACAGGTCAGGAGTCCTACAGCGGTCTCATCGGGCTAAACCCAAATTATACGTAGAGCTGCCTTTCTGGAAGCTTTCAGGGGGAGTCCATTTCCTTACTTTTTTCAGCTTCTAGAAGTTGCCTTCATTCCTTGGCTCATGGTTACTAATCTCCATTTTCAATCCCGCAAGTCCTCATGCTGCCGCCTCTGTGATTCTGTGCAGGTGGGAAAAAACTCTTTGCTTTAAGGGATTCACATGATCAGATTGGGCCCACCTGGATAATCCAGACGACTCCCCCCATTTCAAGGCCCTTACTTTTAATTGCATCTGCAGCATTCCTTTTGACATGTAAGGCAGCATTCACAGGTTCTGAGAATTAGATCACGGACATCTATGGGGGCATTATTCTGCTTACCCTATCTCAGATTTTAGCTTCATATACATCTGTAGTTATTCAGTGGCTATTGTCTCTCATAGACATCTCAAACACATGCTCTCCAGAACTAAATTAATCTTCCACCTAATGTGCATTTTCCTTGGTCGGAGACATTGTTTTCATGCAACAACCTAGGCTTTAAGCTGAATAATGTTTTTCTGTAATCTCTCACCAGATTAATTAATCTGCTCACTCTCATTCCTAATTATATCTTCAGTCTATCCCAGCCTTGCACCTCTCTTACCACTCTTTTCTTCTGTCCAAGGAATACGCCTTTTTCCATTTTCCTGAAAACACAGTACTTGATTAATGGTGTTTGGCATTGTGCTAGCTGGTGGAGCTGCTGATATATATAAGGTATCCATATTGTCTGCTGCAATGGAATTTACAGCCTAATATGGAAAATGCACATTAAATAAATAAATCAATGCGATAAATAACCATTTCTGATCTTTATATTCATGCATCCCTGTTTTAGTTTTGAAAATATGGGTTTTAAAATTTCTGAATATTCTAGAGAGAGAACAAATTGGCTGTGTGTGTATGTGTCACTTTTCCCTGATTCTGGAATATAAAGGTAGAAAATAAGACTGCTAAATTACATGTCAAATATGGCAACTTAATTTTGATAAAAGCAAGCTAGAGTAGCCTTGGAGCTTATCTTGAACAGTTGTTTAAATGGGATGAACCTGAAAATTTTAGGCCTTCATACCAGACTTAATGAATCAGAATGTCTGGGATGGGGTCTGGGATACGTGTTTTAAACAAGCAGCCCATGAGTTTGTTGTGTACGTTAATGAAATTATTGAACTCATGTCAACTCACCAATAGTCCCTCAATTTGTAACATTGAGGCCCAGGGCTGAGAAAGGCTTTATGAACTTGCTCCCTCCCCTCTCCTTTTTCCATTAGTGACTCCTGTGGGAGTCCTGCATGAAGCTTCCCTGTTGACTAAATACTTCCCTAATGCCAAGTTCACAATCACAGTAACAGGCAGGGAACACTCACTCTATACCAGATATACTGTGCCAAAATTTGTCTTATTTAACCCTTAATAAAACCATAAGCTGTAGGCACTGTTAGCTTCCATTTTGCAGATGAGGTGAAACACTCTCAAACTTCAACTCACATTTTACAACTCTCGAGTGGCAGAGAGCTGGGGCTTTCACCCAGGACCTCCAGATCACAAAGCTCAAGTGTGAAACTGCTACCCTGAGATTGATTATTCCCTCTCTGTGCCACCATGACAATTTTCACATTCCTTTATTACAGAATAATGGCATTTAAATTGTTGCTTCACATATCTGTTTCTCTTTCTTTGATTTCTCTGGCAGTAAAAAAGATCTATTTCTTCTTTATCCAGATAAACGACAGCACCAAGGTGCTATAGGGTCTGTGGCTCAGTGGACATTCAATAAAACTCTGTCCATTTGGTCATTCGCTCATTCAATCTTAGTTGATTAGAGTTGGTCAAAATGTAAATACTAAGCTAAAGTAAAATTTTGGTATCTACACTTACAAACAAAATCAAAAGACAAAACTTTGGAGAAATATTCACATCTACAGCAGTTAACATGTAGGCATAATTAACTGATGTTCAAACTTTCTCTTTAGTAAGAAATTAATGGTAAAGACTATTATTATTGGCAATTACACAAAACTATAAATACACTTTCTGAGACTCCAAAGACACTGAAAGTGCATAACAATTCAAAAGTGAAGCACTCTTCAACAATTTTATCTCACATGAACCGCAAGTAAGGTTATAATTTGAAAACTCCAAGTTACCTCTTCACAGAAAGAAATAAAATGTGTATTTTGCTTCCTTTATCATTGTGTACTTTTTGTTTTGTCATATACTGTTTCTGTTCATAGGTATGCATATTAAAAATCAATTTATATATGTCAGGCAACAAGGCACAGTGGTATTACTACTTCATTCCTTTAGGTAAATATAATTAAGCAACCAATTTCTTATTATAAACATATAATGGAAACAGAAACCCATAAAATCGGCATGAGTCTATTTTCATTTTCCCAGAATTTGAGTTCTTTGAAATAATAACAAAAATTCCTTCATATGTATATTAAGCCTTTTAATTATAATGGTGTGTTAATTTTCTAATGTACACATTATTATTGATGTGTTTAAGTAGGGCTTTCATAAGGCATTCTAATAACAAATAATTGATCAGAGTTTAGTTGTCTGAATTGGTATTTAGGCATTCATCAAAGAGTAGCTCAGATTCTTGCAGAGAATATTAAGAACAGCAGCAAAAGCCTGCTTGTGGACTAACACTGTTCTTTATCCTGCTAAGAGATATTCTAGAATATCATCAACCTACTGGATCCTTGTTGCAGAAACATTATATATCAGCAGCCTGACTAATTGGCCTGACATTCCTCAGGTTTCCCTAGTCTGCTGGTCAGAATTCAGACCATTTTATGCCCTTGTCACAAAGCTGATTTTCATAACTTCATTATGGAAAGTACAAGTCAACAGACCATACTCCAAACTCCACTTAATTCAGCATACATTTATGGCGTTGCTGGCTATTTTCATATATTATTTATCTCGTTTAATATTTGGGTGCTCATTCAATTTACAGGTAACAAAACCGAGGCCCAGAGGTTAAAAAACTTCCTCAAGGTCCCAGTTGGCCAGCAGAAAATCTGAGATTTGAACACGAATCTTTTGATGTGAAACCTAGAATTCTTTCTGCTATATGTGTGAATAGGTTGCTTTGAAAAAATGTCAGGCTGCTTAGGAAGTGTTTGCTTCAAGGGGGAAAAAACAAAAGAACATTTTACCTGACTTAAGCAAAAAAAAAAAAAAAAAAAATGACTGGAAGAATTCAGGGGTAGAAAGTGCCACCAGGCCTCAGCCAGGGATGGGAAAGGGAATGGGGAGCTGAGTGACTTTGTTTCTCTGCTGTTCCCAGATTTCTTATCTCTGCTTCTTACCTTAGCTTTATAAGGTGCTGCCTTATGAATGGGTTTTCTCCACCCCTGGTAAATCATGACTATGCCAGCCTCTGTGTGTTTGTGTGTGTGTGTGTGTGTGTGTGTATGTGTGTAATAGAGTGAGAGAAAGGGGAGAGAGATACTGGAGGGTGGGGAGAGGAGTGACAGGGTCATGCAGTCTGTGGGCCATACAGGGAGCTCTGGGAAGAGACACTGAGAAAGGTTCATGATCAGCTCTGTCAGAAGGGAATCAGAGTAGAGGAGGGGAGAACATAATTAGTAGAAATGATCTGCATTATTTACATAAAGCCTTTCTCGTACTGCGCTATTGAACATTGATAGTTAAATCCCTGGTTCTCCTACTTGACTGGGAGCAGTTTTAAGAATCTTAGTTTCTTTAGTTTAAGTTAAGGTAGTTATGTATACACATGTATGTACATACATGCACATATATATCTATACACACTAGTATCTCTATCACTATTTATAATTATATTTCAAATATGCACAAGTAATTCTATTTATACAAGCATTTTATTCCTATTAATTAACTGGGAGTTATCTTCATCAATGAGATATTTTAGTGCCTCTTCTGTAATACAAAGGGGGTAAACATTGTCTTATCACCATCCATAAACTAATTACTTGTGCTTATACAACTATCATTTGGTTAATAGTAGCAAGAAGAACCAGGCAGTGCCAGAGATAAGAAATGGTGCCTCTGTCAGTAGAATGTGCCTACCTGTAAGTTGTGGTTTTCCAGCGCCTCTGACGTGGTATAACACCTGGAGTAAACATCTTTAGCAACAGGCATGAGTGAGTGGCCCTCCTAAGAATTATCCCAGAAAAGCAAAGTTTATATACAAAAGAATTCTTTGGGGGAAATATCGCACTCATTTTAACTTAATATTGTGTGAAAGCCCTAAACATTTCTTCAGTCGCAGAAACATTTCCACTTTCACAAAAAGGCCAAAAGTGCAAATGTCAAACTGGTAATTACCTCCCCTTTCTGTGGTAAAGAAATATAGAAACTGTAGAAATCATCCCATAAAAAGATGATATTTAGTACATTTATGGATGATATGCTATCTAAAAAGAATATTTAAGAACTTTTTTTTTTGTCTCTTATAGCCTATGACTCAATAGCCCCACCCCTAAAAATTCAACCACATGGCTAATGTACCAAACTTTTAAAAACTTCAAGTTTTTTCATGTTGTTTGGGTTTCTAAGACTGTGAAAAGTAACATATGGCAATATGTGGGTTTTTGGAAAAATTCTGTACAAACAATAAGGCAGTAGAAGTGTAGCCATGATTGCACCAGTAAGAATAAGAAAGATGTGGCCTGTATCCATGTCCAGTTTCCTTAAGTACTAAGTTTGGCAGTTGATGTCTCTGACATTTCACTTTGACACTTCTTATTTATTTTTATTGTGAAGGTACATACTTAGTCTTTCAAACACATACTTTGGCATGTGATTATCTTTCAAATATTTTTTAGAGCAATTTTTGTGAAATCATGGATAAGTCAAAAATTCATATTATTTTTGAATATGAGTTCCATCTTGGAACCAATGCAGTGCAGACAGCTCAAAATATCAACGAAGTGTTTGTGAAGGATGTAGCTAATGAACACACAGTATGTTGATGGTTTGAGAAGATCCATTCTGGTGATTTTAATATTGAAAATTAGCCATGTGGGTGACCAAAGACCAAGGTGGATAATGATGAGCTGAAAGCTGTAGTGGAAGCAAATCCATCTCAACCTACGGGTGAATTAGCAGCAAGATTTGATATTACTATTCCAACAATATTGGACTATTTGAAACAAATTAGCAAGGTAAAGGAGCTGGATCAATGGGTTCCACATGAATTAAATGAGCATCAGAAGAGAAATCATCTCGAAGTTTGCCTTTCTTTGCTGTTGTGACATAAAGGTGAACCATTTATACACCATATTGTTATGTGTGATGAAAAATGAATTCTTTTTGAAAATCACAATCATTCAACACAAAGGTTGGATAAAGATGAAGTGCCAAAACATGGTCCAAAACTGAATATTCATCAAAAAAAGCTAATGGTGTCTGTTTGGTGGTCCAGCACTGGTATTAACCACTATGGCTTCATGAAACCTGGCCAATTACAGGTGATGTGTACAGCAACCAAGTGGATGAAGTAATGAGGATGCTTGCGATTAAGCAGCTGAGATTGGTCAACAGAGACAGGCCTATCCTCTTGCAAGACAATGCTCAACCACCTGTCACACAAACAGTGCTGCTCAAACTACACCAGCTGGACTTGGAAACTCTCTGTCATCCACCATATTCACCAGATCTTGCACCCACTGACTGCCACTTCTTCCAGGTTTTAGACCACTTATTGCAAAGAAAAACATTCAATTCTCAACAAGCTGTGGAAAACACCTTTTGTGCTTTCATAGCCACTTGCTCTCTAGGCTTCTTCGCTGCTGGCATAAACAAGCTACTGTTAAGATGGCAAAACTGTGTCTGTAGTTTAGATGCAACTTTGATTAATTGTACTGCTTCTTGTTTGAGATGTACTAAACTACACTTTTGATTCAAAATTGGACATTTCATATTTAATGACCTAACATCTCTCTCCTTTCTATCAATTAGCACTGTGACTTTCGTTTTCCTCACTGAGGCACTAGGCCGGAATAAAAAGTTCCTTTAATTCTAGTGTTTGTGTGATTTCTTAATATATAACATCTTAGAGAGTGGATAGTCATGTTTCTTAAAAAGGAGTAAATTTTGAAAAGGGATGCTGATCATTGTTGAAGGTGGGTGATGGATAAATGGGTTCATTGTATTATTCTCCTCGCTTTTGTGAATGAAAATTTTCAGAGAAACAAAGAGAAATATAACTATAGAGAATAATAAAGGAATGGTTCAAGGAGTAGATGGAACTTCATTGCCTTCTCCATCCTAAAAAACATGGTATGTTAGTTTATTGTAAGAAGTTACCTATTTAGTTTATTGTAAGAAGTTACCTCAACATAAGAGGTGATACAAACAATATGATGTAGTAGGAAGTAGAAATAGAGAGTTGGAAAAGTTCGAGACCCCTCGAGTCATTTCAGTTGAAATACTTTATCATTTTTGTTATGAATATAATACAAGATGTACTTATAGTCAAGTTTAATGACTATTATTACAGAGATAAATAGTCATGAAGTCACCATCATTGTGGATTTTGCAATATTACTCTTTAAAGTCATTAGTTTGGAAAATTGAGATTTGATTATAATTTACAGTTTGCTAGCATGCCCTGACTGGGCAAAGAAGGAAGTGATAAGGGCCAGATTTAAGAGCAAAATTTACAAATACAATGTGGTCGATCTATAAAGTATATAAAGCATATGACATAATCTGCAATCAACTATAACAATGTGACCATGGAAATACCAATGGAATAATCCAAGGCTTGATCTGTAACAGTAGAGCTCATACATATTCTAAACTCACTTTCTGCACAGCAAGGTTTCTTCTAGAGATTAGTACAATTATTTATTTTTAAAAAATGTTTATTAAGACCAAATTCTTTTCCAGAGTTGTACACGTAGTCACTTGGGGACCTTTAAAGTAAAAGACCATCATTGTACATTGCTATTCAAACCTGGGTAGAGCTTTTTTCTCTTGGGCCATGATTGGACATTTAATCTCACATGAAAGGACAGATTCCTTACTTCCAACCAGAATAAACTTGTGGTCTTCCTTTTAGTAAAAATTTTAGAATCTTAAAAGGAACCTTAATGTTCCCAAATCTACTCTGCAAATTTGCTGCCAAGAGCCAAGCTTTGGGAAATATTGTCTATGCTTGTTCTATTTCCTCCCCAGACCCTCTCTTCTCAACCTACTGAATCCTGCTTCTGCCTCTACTACATTTCATAGGTTGCTCCCTCCAAATGACCAATGACTTTCTTGTCATTAAACTTAGTCTTTAGTCTCTTTCTTACTTGACTTCGAGGCAGAAATTAATGCTGCTGAGTACTCTCTTCTTTAGGAAATGTCCTTTCCCTTTGGCTTCTGTGACAACACCTTCATCTGCTTTTCTTTCTCTGCTTCTAGGCAATGAAAATTAAATAATGTCTTCTTAGGTTTCTTTGTAGGTTCCTCTTCTTTTGTTATAGGGTTTTGAATGAGGATTTCTTCTGTGCTCATTCTATATATTTGTGCTGGGTGATCCTCAGTCATCACGTATAAACTGATTTCCAAATCTTCATCTCCTTGGCAGATCTATCTCCTGAATGTCAGGGCAATATACTAAGCTCTCTACTTGATAGTTTAACATTGTTGATTCTCAGACACCTCAAATTAAGCATGTTTAAAATGGAAAACCTCACCTCACTCCCTGTACAACCCAAACGGCTACTCCTCCTATATTCCTTATCTCGGGGAATGGCACCCCCACCTGCCAGGTGTTTCATCCTTGACTCCTCTTTTTCACATCTACTTTCAATCCAATACCAAGATATCTGATGTATCTCTTGATTCTCTCTACCTTTATTCTATTCAGTATGGGGCATTATAGGATTCTGCCTTTGTACAGACTTTTTTTTTTATTTCAGGATATTATGGGGGTAAAATGTTTAGGTTACTTATATTGCCTCTGCCCCACCCGAGTCAGAGCTTCAAGTGTGTCCATCCACCAGACAGTGCACACCACGCCCATTAGATGTATATATGCCCACCCCCTCTTCCCACCTCCCATGTGCCCAACACCCGATGAATGTTACTACTGTATGTGCACTTAAATGTTGATCAATTAATACCGATTTGATGGCGAGTACATGTGGTGCTTGTTTTTCCATTCTTGTGATACTTTGCTTAGTAGAATGGGCTCCAGCTCCATCCAGGATAATACAAGAGGTGCTATATCACCATTGCTTTTGTGGCTGAGTATTCTTTGTACAGACTTTTATCATCTCTTGCCTTGCTTGCTATAACCTCTTAACCTGGCGTATCTATCTGCTCTGGTTACTAACTCCCTCCCGATCTTTTCTCCTCAATTTAAAGTGGTTCTTCTATAATGTATATATAATAATAGTATTTCCATGATTAACATGAAACTGTGTCCAATTTCTCTTAAGATAAATTCTTGGTCCTTATGTAGCTTTAAATGTCTGCATAATCTGGCTCCATGCCTAATAATCCAGCCTCATCTCATGATTCCCTTTTGTACTTCAGGCCCTACCTTACTGAAATTCTTGCAGCTTTTGCAACACAAAAGCTCTTCTTGCCTTTAACTTTTTGAACATCTTTCTGCTAGGAAAAAAATATATGTACATATATAAATCTCCTCTTCCAGGAACACTCCCCTCCTACTCTTAGTCTTTTATTTGTCTCACTTCTATTTAACTTTCAGAAATCCCTGTATATTTCTTTCCTCAGAGACATCCCCAGATCCTCTAAACTAGGTAAAGTTAGAAGACCATTGCAACTTGTATTATCTACAATGATGGCAATTCATCGTTTAATTTCATTTTATGTGTCTGGGGTGGAGGGAGAATGAGACTGCATACACTCTAAGGTAGGAATTATGCTTAATTTGTTTGTGATTGCACTGCACCCCCCCCATTTGCAAAGTGCCTAACACAGTTTCTCAGTTCATACTTACTGAACAACTTCACACAGAGAGAGAACAAAATGCAAGGTCCATATGTTCTTCCAGTATCAGTTGAGAGAGGCAGTGGGCAAGCTGTTGCAATACAGTACCAAGACACCTTTTCACCTAAAGTTTCGTTGCAAATGGAACAGATGCTATACCAACGAACTTGGGGAGGCCTATATAAAGTCTTTTGTGTGCTTCTGTCTTCCTTGGCCCCTAACACATGGCTGTGCATATAATGGGCAGTCAATAAATAATTCTTGGATTAATGTTCAAATGACTTATTTGACTAAGGGAAGGAATTAAGCTCCACAAGCACTGCTTATTTTATTTTTGGTTCCACTGAATGCAGATACAGGATTAAGGGGAGATGTGATGGGATGTTTTAGGCTCAGAATAATCTTTGGAACAATTTCTCCTTTAGCTTAATTTATTTTAAATTACCAAACTGCTTTCATTCTGTTTTCTTTACTAGAGGTTGCTTACTTATATCAGAAAATATATGTTAGTACCTAGCCATTTAAACAAAGAATGAAATTTAATATAATGTATGTCATCCATACCTTATCTAAAAGTATCAATACTAGAAACATTTCTAGTATTGATACCTACGTATGCACATGTATGTGTATATATGAGAAACATGTCAATAACTGAAAGCATGCCCTTGCTCCACAAATCCCTATGTCTGAAAGTTAAATAGAAGTGAGACAAACAAAAGACCTTGTATGTTTCTTACCTCAATTTCTTACCCCAAGAATGGTACCATCTTGTTGGAAAAACTAGAAACCTATTTGACACCTTTCTCTCCCTCATAACCTATGTTTATTTACCTTCCAGTTATCTCTCAAATTGGCATACTTATGTACATTTCCACAGTCATTAATCTAGTTCAAGCTATTATTATCTTCTGCAAGAATAGTTGTAACAACTTACTGGGGGACATATCTGCACCAAGGTGTTCTCTGACAGGCCATTCTCTACACAGTAGCAAAACAAGTCTGATTATATTTTGCATAAAATCTTCAATGACTTTCCCTCAACTTTAAAGAAAAATGTCTCATTCTTCATGGTTTCCTTGGACTCAGTGGCACTATTAAACTTACTATTTAGGTGTTGTCATCTAATATTGTAATCTGGCATTTCAGTTTCTTATCCATCTTTGTACTAAAATAGATGCAACAAGGCTGGAAATTTTTTTGAGAATATTGATATAGCCCCCAGATACTCACTGATAGGGTAGGTTAATCATTAATTCAGACATCAGGCTTTCAAATTTTAATCCAAGCACATTAGTCTTATCCTCTGCCTACCTGGTTGCCTTAGACTGCAGTCTTTCCTTTCAGACACAGTTTTTTAACTAATAGTTTTGGGGCATCAAGGGTTTCTTTATGATGCTCGTTGATTGCACAATGTAGATGAGCAGAGGCCCCCAAAGTGATAAATTACTTGTTCATGGGCATATAATGAGTTAGTCATAGAGATAGTACATAACAGAAGTTATTCATCTCACTTCAATGTTCTTTTTAATTTTTCATTTTGATTTTGGCTGGAACAGAGTACGTGCTCAAGAAATGTCACTGCCTATGATAAAAAGTGAAGAATCAAAGAAAGAATTAAACTATTACAGGTTATGTAGTAGTTTTTGTCTACTATAAAAGAAACTTAGTTGTAGAGCAGTCCATAATTACTTTTGCTTTCAAAAAGCAAAATGTAGTATAAACTGGAAAGAGGAGGAGTGGTAGACTTGAGTGAAAGAAATCCCTGAGGACGTCATTATACTAGAGTCCATTTTAGTAAAATGTAAATATGTTTCAACACTCAGAAATTTATTCTTCCCTAAATCAAGACTTTAAAATTAATTCATTTTCTTAAAAATAAAATTTTTTTGAAAATTAGGTTAATATTTTAAAAACAGATCAGAAATGTGAACTATGTAACTTTAACAAAATCAAATTTAGAGTTTTATGATAATTTAAGCATAAGGAACAGATAAGCATGAGTAATAAAATAAGGATTTGAGAAACATAAAGAAAACACCTTTAATGTGGAATAAAGATAATATACCTTCCTACTAGCTTGCTCAGACGTTCCATCAGAAGATGGTATTTTAACCCAATAAAATGGGGATGAGCTCTTGTACGTGGCTCAGTGAGTAGTAATAAGTAAATATAAAAGTTTGACAGAATCACTTCCAGAATGCATTCTTGGTATCCTTCCAAATTAGAGTGGAAGAAATTATTACGTGGGTAAAACTGGAGATTTTAGATAAGGTGCAACAATTGTATTTTGACTTGTGCTATTAGAGAGCTTTATGGACAATGGCCAGAGCCTGATCAATCACATACGACCATTTTAATATACTGAGATTGCACAACAGTTTTGATAAAAGTAAAATTAACCTTATGGTAAAAATTTTACATATATTTTAAATAATTTATTTTTTGTTGTGGCGGCACTGAAGATAGAAATATCGAAAACAAAAGAAGAAGAAGAAACACATGCCATGGTAATTGCTTACAAGTTGCTGGCAGAAAGATGAATGTGCACATAACAACAGCAGCATGGCAGGAGAGTTGCTAGAATGTGGTGGAGTACCATGGACAATGAGGACAGAAAAGGGTTTCTTGAATTTTCCAGTCTTCATAGAGGAGATAAAATTTGATTGACAAGCAGAATTTTGCTAAGAGAAGTGAGGAAGGATGTTAAAGGCAAACAGCATAGAAATATTGGGGACCCATCGGAGAAGAAAATGTGGAAATGAGAATGAGAAAAGAGAAAGGGGAAAGAGAAAACCACAAAGTGAAGC